>OY728167.1:515910395-516146364 GCA_963277665.1 Viscum album | reverse complement strand
AATGGCATAACATTCCATAGATACAAATTTCTGAACCAGAGGAATCATAATTTGAATAGATATTATACTAGAGGAATCATGTGTTATGATAGGGGAAATAGGATACACCGTGTTATCATCTATTAGAGGTGGAAGAACAAACACTTACTTGAATCAAGGATTGATCATAGGTTGGGAAGAAGGGTTCGCAAAGAATAGGGGAGCTGTCGTTTAGGGATAATCAAAACAAAAAACAAAAAACAACCTTGTCTTCAAATAAATCCAAATGAAAAATGGAATAAATGGAGGTAGAACAAAAAACTGAGTTATAAATTACAGATTTGATGTGGAAGAACAAAAAATGAGTTGTTGGGAAGAAGGTTTTGCATGCTTCTAGAACAACGGAGCTCTCCTTTAGGGCACAATGTGGGCAAATCAAGATCGGAATCGCATGTTGTATTTGCATATTTTTATCCCAATGGTTTTTAAAAACTGTTGGAAAATATTATCAAAGATATCCCAATGGTTTCAATGAACCGTTGGCATAAGGGGGTAAACTCTCCACTATACCAACGGTTTCAAAAAACCGTTGGGAAAACTATTCTTATCCCAATGGTTCTTCAAACCATTGGGAAAATACAGTCTAAAACTTCTTATACATACAGTTTTCAACAAACCTTTGGTATATTAATCTTATCCCAACGGTTTAGAGAAACTGTTGGGATGGAGGTGTTGGTATAGGATGAATTTCCAGTAGTGTAAGTGGGAGAGGAGAAGAAGAATGAAGACAAATTTTACATGAACATGAGAAAATCCAGAATATACATGATTTATGGATATTTCATACCTCTTTGATAAGAGAAGGGGAAGAGACTATAATAAAATAAAATGAAAGGAAAGTAAAACACATGAAAATAGAAGAGGATTTCTTACCTCTTGATCTCTTCTCCTTGAGATCCTCCTTAAGGGATTTGGTTTTGGTCTATTGGTGAGACCAGCAGCTCTAGGTCATGGGGAAGAAGATTGGTGAGGGAATTTGGTAGAAATTATAAAATTCTCAAGGATTTAGAGGTGTGGGAGGAAGAGGGGAATGAGGGTGGTATTTATAGTAGAGGAGTGGAAGTATTTTACATTATTTTAATCATTATTATAATATTTTACTCAAGACTATGAATAATCCCAATTCATGTGACCCCAAATAGTAATAATGGAATTTGAGTTAAAATCGAGTGGTCTTACATCGCTTATGATGTCATCAATAGTGTATTTAACTGAAATTTTTGATCTATGGTATTTTACTGTATTTCACTATTCATCAAAAATTCAAGAATTTCATAAAAATCCAAAAATTCACCATAACCATTTTTTGACGTGTGGAATTAAAAATGAACTCCGTTTTTTTGAAAATAATTTTCTAAATATTATTAATTTAATTTTTAAATAAAATCATACTTAATTTAAAAATTAACAATTTTAAAACTATAACTTCTTTTATATCACATTTAAAAATTAATCAAGATGTCTTTATCTTAAAGAATTAAGAAAATAAAATAATAATAAAATTTACTATTTATTTGGGTCATATTACTATTCATATTACTATTCATAAGGGTATATTACTATTAACTAAAAAATTAAGTTGGTTCCATTAGACTCCAAATAACTTACTGAACACAAATATAGATGACCGTTTTTAGAAATTCAAAACATAGAAGCAGTAAAATTATGTTTAATGTATGGTTATAAATATCTACATAAAACAAAGTTTCATGCATTTCATTTATTTTTTTTAAACCATGGGGTGTTATATTTTCCCCACCTGCGAGAAATTGTGTCCTCGCCATTTTATTTACTAATTAAACATGTGAGGGTACCTTTCCCTCATAGAATTTTCAGAATCCCATGTTTCTTCTTCAACCATGTGGTTTCTCCACAAAAAATTAACATAGTGGATTACCTTATTCCGCAACACTTGTTCCCTTTGATCAAGAATCTGAACTGGTTTCTCTTTATATGAATCTTTCTTTTCTAGCTAAACTGCTTTTGGGCTCAAGAAATGTGATGAATCTGGCACATACTTTCTCAACATTGAAACATGAAAAACATTGTGAACCTGGGAAAAACTCGGAGTCAAAGCTATATGGTATGCATCTGGACCAACTTTCTCTAGGATTTCAAAAAGACCGATGAATCATGGACTTAGATTTCCTTTCTTACCAAAACGCATCACACTTTTCCAAGGACATATTTTAAATAAAACATGGTCACCTACCTTGAAAGAGAATTCTTTCCTTCTATTATCTGTATAACTTTTCTGCCTATTCTGAGTTATCCTCATGTGTTGATGGATCATCTTCACTTTCTCAGCCACTTCCTATACTAATTCTAGCCCCATCAACTCTCTTTCACCGACTTCATCCCAAAAATATGTAGTTCAACACCGCTTCCCATACAATGCCTCAAAAGGTGTCATCTATATACTAGAATGAAAACTGTTATTATAAGAAAACTCAACTAAAGAAAGGTATTGATCCCAACTTCCCTGGTAGTCCATTGAACAAGCTCTAAGCATGTACTCTAAGGTTTGAATCGTTTGTTCTAACTTACATCTGATTGAGGAAAAAGGTTGTACTGAAATTTAATTTTGTTCCCAATGACTTCTGAAGGCCCTTCCAAAAGTTAGAAGTGAAACTAGGATCCCAGTCAGATATAATGGAAAGAGTAAATCCATGTAACCTGAAAATATATTTTAGTTATAGTTGAGAAATCTGATCCAATGACATTGTATCTTGAATAGAAAGAAAATGTACATATTTTTTCAGCCGAACAAAAATAACCCAAATCACATTGTTACCTCGAGAAGTCTTAGGTAGTCCCACCATTAAGTACATGGATATATTCTCCCATTTAAAATTTGTCACTAGTGAAGGCTAAATAATCCCCTTCAGTAATTGTCGCTCTACTTTAAACAGTTGACATGTCAAACATTTCACAATAAATTCTGCAATATCTCTTTCCATTCTATCCCACCAATAATACTCTCGAAGGTCTCTATACATATTAGTACTTCCAGGATAAACTAAATAACTATGAGATTCACACATAAATTCTTCCTCCAATTGTGAATCTCAAGGCACACACAACCTTTTACCAAATCTTAAAACACAATCTTTATCAAGGTTAAATTATGGAAACTTACTCATTTTAACCAACTCTACCTTTTTCTATAGATCATAGTCTTTCTTTTGTGCTTGCTTAATTCTATTTGATAATTATTAATGGACTGAAAAATGAAACAAAACAAATATATTCCCTGCACAGACAACTTCTAAGCCCAAAATTCATCAAATCATTAACCAAGGGATCATGTTCCAAACGTAACATGGTTAATGATACATGATGTTTTCGACTCAAGGCATTCACCACTTTGTTTTCTTTCCTGGATGGTAATTGATTTTGAAATCATAATATGTTATTAGTTTAAGCCACCTTCTCTACCTCATGTTTAATTCCTTCTAAGTGAATATATACTTCAGACATTTTTGGTCATTATATATTTGACATTTGGCTCTGTATAAATGGTGCCTCCAAATTTTCAATGAAAAAACCACAGCTTCCAATTCCAAATCATGTGTGGGATAATTTAACTCATTAGGTTTTAGTTATCTCAAATCATATTCAATTAACTAATCTTTATGCATTAGAACACAACCAAGTCCCTTCAAAGAAGCATCACTATAGATGAAAAACTCACCATTTCAGGAAGGTAAGGCCAAAACTGGATCATTCACCAATCTCTTCTTCAGTTCCTGAAAACAAACATCACATTCTTCTTTACAAAAAAATATAACCCTTTTTCATGTTAACTTAGTTAGTCGATTATATAACCATAAATTTTTTTTGAAAAACCATCGCTAATAACCAGTTAATCCAAGAAAACTACGAATCTCTTTAATATTTGTAGGTCTTGGCTATTCATCAACCACTTTGGTTTTGGTAGGATTGACTGTTATTCCATCCTTATTTACAATGTTCCCAAGAAAATAAATCTATTGCAACCAAAAATCACACTTATTGAATTTTCCATACAGTTTCTTTTCTTTTTACGGTTTGTATGACAACCCTTAGATATTTTTCATGCTCCTCTTTACTTTTATAATATACCAGAATGTCATCAATAAATACAACCACAAACTTATCCAAGAAATGATAAAATATTCTATTCATAAGATCCATGAATACAGTAGGAGAATTAGTTAACCCAAAAGGCATAACTACAAATTCATAATGGCCATATCTAGTACGGAACGCGGTCTTCGGGGTGTATTTATCCTTTACTTTCAACTGAGGGTACCCCAACCTCAGGTCAACCTTTGAAAAATACTACGCTTCATAGATCTGATCAAACAAATTATTGATATGGGGCAAAGGATACTTTTTTTTAATAGTAATGTTATTCAAGGCTCTATAATCGATGCAAAGTCTCATTGAACTATCATTTTTCTTAACAAATAACATATGGAGCACCCCTTGGGGAAGTTCTAGGTCGGATGAAGCCTTTATCAAATAATTCTTGTAACTTATTTTTTAATTCCAAAAGTTCCATTTGGGCCATTGGATAAGGAGTTTTAGAAATTGTATTAGCATCAAGAAATAATTCAATAGTAAACTCAACCTCTTGATTAGGAATAACACCAAGAAAGTCATTGGTAAAAACATCCAAGTATTCATTTACCACTAGTACATCATTAATATGGATAGTTCACTTATATTCAAAAGTATGAGTAAGAAAACTTTAATTTACATCCTTATCAGTTTCTTAGCTTCCTCATATGTTATTAATGGTATGGGTTCATTCTTGTACACAAAATGAAATTCTTTCTGAAAAACAACTTCTTTTTCTCTACAATCTATCTTAGCATGATAAAAAGAAGCGAGTTCATACCCAGAATAACATCAAACTATACTAGAGGCAAAACAACATCTTTTGTAGGTAGACTCTTTCCACAGACAAGGATAGGTAGATTCTTATAATTTATTTTTACCACAATATTCCCCCCATGTGTTTTTACCATGAGATCTGGTTTCATTTCAGGAGGTTGAAATCCCAATTTTTCTAAAATTTTCTCAAAAATGAAGGAATGTGTAGACCCTGAATAAAACAACACTTTTGTGAAATATGAAAAAACAAGAAATTTACCTGAAACCACCTCATTTTACAGCTCAACATCTGCTAAAGTGGTAAAAAAATCCATACCCTTCGATTTCATATCTTGATGATTCCCTGCTTGAGTGACTAGCTTCGTACAAAAATTTGCAAAATGACCCAATTACTTACACTTAAAGCATATCACCATCGTCTTCTCATTAATTTTCAGATCATTTTCCTTGCACTCATGAGACATGTGTCCAAACTTTCCACACTGGTAGCATTTCCTAGAATTTACAAGACATTCACCAGGTTTTACCACACTTTTCACATGAAGGGAAATTTATTTTCTTACCTCCAGTCTTCTTTTGACGAGTTCTTCCCCATTGCCTACCAACCTGACTGCTTCTTATTCTTTTCATCATGAGGCACATATGTGTCAGGAAACTCCATCTCAACTTTTTTATCATAATGAACAAGCTTCTCATAGCTTTTAAACTCTTGTAAAGCCAAAGATCTTCATAAAAACGGTTTCAAACTATAGTAAAATATATTAATTTTACTTTCAAAATCCCAAGTAAAATTTGTTACATACCTAGCCAATCTTGTAAAATTGTCTTCATATGCTACCACAGAATCATCATATTTTTGCTTCATCTCCAATAATTGTTTCTTCATTCTGAGTCCAATAGTTTTGGGAAAATATTTTTCCAAAAAAATACTCTTAACATCATCCCATTCCAAACGGTCAAGATCATCTCTTTCTCTCGTATTCTTAACCAGAGACGACTATTGATCGGATTCACCTTCTAAATGATAAATGGATAGTATTACCATTTGATGTTCTGAACATCCCATGACATCAAATATCCTTTTTAGAGCATTGATCCATCCTTCTACTATCACGGGATCCGCGGTTCCACTGAATGTTGGAGGATGTTTCCCCATAAAATGCTCCACAAAAGACATATTTCTTCATGGTAAATCATGTTCCTCTATAGAATGGATTCCACCATCATTTATTGCTTGAGTCAACTGATCCATTTCTATCACAAGCAGCTCGGTTCTGATTCCCACCATTCCGGGCTGTAGATTCAGATAGACATCAGCCTCTTTGTGTCTTCCTACATCTGCTTCCCTGTTTCTTATACGGACAACCATTCTGAAAAAACATAAATTATATGAAGAAACATGGTAATCCTTAAATTATATAACATTTAAAATTAATCATAGAGTAAAAATCAGTTAAAGTATTCTTTAAATATCATCCCAACCCCTAAAGTTATCTAAACCATCCTCTGATACCAACTATAAGGACCCAACCTTATAACGTTACTTAATATTGAATTTTACACAAGACCATACATTATTACACATTGAGGATATTTTAGGGTTTATAGTTTTAAATAATTAGGATACCTTACATAAAAAACATACAACATTCATACAAGAGGATACTACTAAAAACAAATTCCATTTTTTTCAAAATATAAAACATTAAAGATTAAAACATGATTTCTTTGAAAACCCACTACATCATTCATCAAAAATCCCTTATTTCTATTAACCATCCTTATATCCTGTGATTAACATTTTAAAAACTTGGGATGAGTATAAAACTTAGTAAGGTATATAAATAAAGTGTTAGTCTAGTAATAACATAAAAACCAATAAAACTCATATGCATAAAAAATCATGTAGTTGCCTTGGGAAATTTTTACCATATCACTATAACATTCACCCTTTCACATGGAATAACATTTTGGTCAATTTCCATCTCCAGAGTACCCAATGCATTGGAGATCTATAATGGGTCTCACCCATCATATCTTGAGCTATAATGGGCTCAACACAACATATCTTGAGCTATAATTGGATCAACCCAACATATCTTGAGCTATAATGGAATAAAACCAACATAAATAATCTCCAACAAACATATCATGGTAATAAAGTTTCTTGAAATCTATAGAAAGAACTCATTCCATATACATATAAAAAACAATCCTTTTGAAATTTATTAAAGAGAGTTTTAAAAGGATTTTTAATGGAAAGTCTCTTAAAAATATAAATGAAGTGAGAATTAATAGAATGGAATTTACCTGTGTATACACTATAAATAAACATAATACTACATAACAAAAATTCATCACAAAAATAATATTAATACAACATAATGGATAAAGTAGAAGGTTAACCCAAAGATTGGAAATTGGGTTAAGATTTCACTTACCTCGGGTTTGTATTACATAAAACTTGTTTAAAACTCATGTATAATGGTTAAAAGAGTGTTATTAATATCCTAAAGAAACATATACATATTAATAATGTCTTATATTATCATTTAATTACATCATTTCACCCTTTAATTGTTAGTATTTTGGTCCTTGCATTGTTTTGGGTGTGTTTCTTTAGATGATTCCCATGATTGGTTCATGATGGATATTATTTTCGATTGGAAGTGAAACTACAAAATTAAAATAGAAAGGTATTTAAATATTTCTAGTACCAAAAATTATACCATTTTTTATTTTGAAGTTTCATATGAGGATGATTCATAAGTTAAAACATTAATGATGTTCGTTTAGATCATTTTAGTGGTTTTTTTATAATAACGACCTCATTTTGTTTTATAAATTAAAAACATGTGTAAAAAAGAGTTATAGAACCATATATGAGACATAATACATATATTATAACCTGGTTCAACCATAAAAATGGTTTCATGACCAGACCTGGAAGAATTAAAGAAAATTGAAATCACATCGTACAAGATATCGGTAATTTGACACATCACGGACAATGTTTTTATTCCTTGAAGAAGTGGGAGAGGAGAAGAATAATTAAGATGAATTTTCCATGAACATGAGAACAACCATAATATACATGATTTCGGGATCTTTAATTCCTCTTGGATAAGAGAAGTTGAAGAGACTATAATAAAATAAAATGAAAGGAATGGAAAACACATGAAAAAGGAAGAGGATTTCTTACCTCTTGATCTCTTCTCCTTGAGATCCTCCTTAGGGGCTTTGGTTTTGGTCTATTGGTGAGACCAGAAGCTCTAGGACATGGGGAAGAAGATTGGCGAGGGAATTTGGTAGAAATTAGACAATTCTCAAGGCTTTAGAGGTGTGGTAGGAAGAGGGGAATGAGGGTGGTATTTATAGTGGAGGAGTGGAGGTATTTTACATTATTTTAATCATTATTATAATATTTTTCTCAAGAATATGAATAATCTCCAATATTGTGACCCCAAATAGTAATAATGGAATGTGAGTTCAAACTGAGTGGTGTTACATAACTTATGATGTCATCAATATAGTATTTAACTGAAAATTTGAATCTACGGTATTTTACCGTATTTCACTATTCATCAAAAATTCAAGAATTTCAAAAAAAATACCAAAAAAACACCCTAAGAATTTTTTATGTGTAGAATTAAAAAATGAACTCCATTTTTTGAAAATAATTTTCTAAATATTATTAATTTAATTTTTAAATAAATTCATACTTAATTCAAAAATTCACAATTTTAAAACTATAACTGCTTTTATATCACATTTAAAAATTAATCAAGATGTCATTATCTTAACTCATTAAGAAAATAAAATAATAATACAATTTACTATTTATTAGGGTCATATTACTATTCATAAGGGTATGTTACTATTCACCAAAAAAATTAAGTTGGTTCTGTTAGACTCCAAATAACTTACTGAACACAAATGTATATGACCGTTTTTCAAAATTCAAAACATAGAAGTAGAAAAATTATGTTTAAAGGATAGTTATAAATATCTAATTAAAATAAAGTTCCATGCATTTAATTTATTTTTTTAAAACCTTGGGGTGTTACAGTTCTTACAAGTGGTGTAAATATTTTCATACAAGGTGTATAGTTCTAGACAACATGGTGTGTAAGGCTAGATAGATACCTGGCCATATACTCCCTGTACAAGCTGAGAAATTTGGCTAGAGGAACATAACATGTAGGTTAATCCACATAGTGTGTAGAGCCAACCAGGAACCTAGGTGTGTACCCCTTGTACACAGAAATCTATACATATAGAGGTATATGGTGTGTGGGACTTTCCATGTGGTGTGTGATAATTAACTCAGACTGAAACCCTAGCCACCACTACACTCGAGGTATAAATCATATGTTTTTTCAAACTACATGTCATGTAGTCATTATTTTCCTTGAAACTAAACTTCTTTTCAATCTTCTAACCATTATTTTTTTAATTTTCCACAAATCATGTTGTAATAAACATTTACCACCTCTATTAGGGTAATAAATTCACCAAAAGTCTATTTTTATCCACTGTTCATCTAATCCAAATCACCACATTGAGGTTTTTCATTCCTGCATGGCTCCACTCAAGATAAATCATCCAACATCATTTATTATTCATATTTTAATACAATTTCTCAAGAATCACTCTTTTTATACAATATTCGATGTTGTTTTCAATGCCATGTCATGAATCCAAGTGTAAAATCACAATTTGAGCCATATTAGAAATAGTTGAATCTCTATATGATTCAAGGTAGATGATGAAGAGCACAAAAAATGGGAGTGACAAAACCATTAAATCATACAAGTGAATATTCTTTATGACCATTGAAAATTCATCCATTGATCATGGGTACAAAACTGATGTAATAGGACAGAATAATGAAATCTCATGATCCAAAAATACTAATTAAATTTTCAAAAAACAAATAAAGTGATGGGTCCATACTCTAATTGAATAATTGGAGAACCACTATTAATCATGATAAAGAAAATCATGATAGACCAATAAAATCCAAATTAACAATTTCATACCTTGATGAAAATTTTATAGTGATTGAAATCCTATATTACCATTATAGGATCCATTTATCTACATAGTTATAGATCTAGTCCTATTTTTATAATCTATCATTGATTCTACCACAATCTCATTCCTCTCTCTCCTACCTCCCACTCTCTAGGGTTATGTTAATGAAAATAGTGGTTAAATAAATAGAGAATACATAAATAGGGTTTTATAGTTCAGTTTTAGTGTTCACACCATAAAAAATTATAGGAAATTAAAATTAATAAAATAAACAACACATGTGATGACTTATCTCAAAAATATCAGACACAAACTGAATGTACACCATCCCAAGGGTATACCCCACATTCTAACGCAAATACGACATCATTTTTACCATCTAACACTTTATATAAGATATATTTTTATTTCATCAAAAATACACATATGAAGAATAAAAATAATATAATATTTTATTATATCATCATTGAGGCTCTTCAGCACTCACATTTTCATGATGACTTAATAACTTATCTCAAAATACTACATAAAAATGTCCCTGATGTTAAAATTTCAAAATTCAAGCTCAAACCAACACCATTGAGGTTTAAGAATGATTATTTATTCATGTAATAAATGCTAAATATCATATAAAACACAAATATTTTGGAAATTTACCGAACTCAACTTGGGGGTAAACACCCCACCTCAAGATCAATAGAAGCATTAGAAAAAATTTCCATGGTTTTCTATATGGTAAATTTATTATTTTACCCATGGGAAGAGTCTAAGACTATATTAACTCAAAATAGACCTAAGACTCAGTTGGGAAAAACCTTGGTCACTACAATGTTAGTCATGTTAATGAAAAACTTGACATTATTATTCAATGTTATTATTTCCGACAATGAGTTCACTCATGTAGGGTTAGAATTAATAAATTATAAATCATTTCTAAGTGTTTTGAGTTTGATAAGGGAAGCTATCAGTGGAAATAGGAACTCATCATAGTTTTTAGTGTCAATGGATTCATGTGGGGTCCCACAATTGTTATCATTATATAAGGTCTAGGAATACCAGGCCCTCAGTTCAAGATCCCCCAAAGTATTTTCATCCTTGTAAGAATTTAGGATATTTTCATTGGTTTTGTAAGGTTAGTCACTCTCCCCGAATCAGTGTAGGATCCTTAGTGCCCAAGGAATCTATTGTTCTATCATATGACACTCAGACCAAGGCTTGGTAGTTTCGTGGAGTGGATCCAACTCTTATGGATTCATAAATAGGGATAATGATCATGATAGGTACCATACTTATTGCATATTATATGGTTATTGATTTATTTTATACTATTTATCCTCACTCATTTATCATTTCTAATGTTTTAGAATTATTAAAAATTCCATTGAAACTCATGTCAGTGTTTTATGGGAGCTTCACATGGTGAGGTGACGATTGGTGAATGGTATTTATCTCTAGAAGTTTACCTTTACCTCATGAGTATACTTGTGGTTCCTTCTTCAATGAGAAGGAAATTATGGAGTATTTCCATCAATATTAGTGTGTTTTCCACCCCAGTTCCACTATTATGTGTTATTTTATGAAGTGAAATTATTGGAAACTATGTTTAAGGAGAGATATAGCATACTTGGAATCTCAGTCTTATACTTGTCAGTAGATAAAGGCTGAATACCAACAACTATCTAGTTTGCTTGAACCTCTTATTTTTTCTACCTATATGATGGTTAATTCATCCATGTAATTCATTATTGGACTTCCTCATACACCACAAGGATGGAATGTTATTAGGGTTATGATAGACCCGTTGACTAAATCCACCCACTTTATACCAATCATGGATAAGATAAAGGTATAAGATCTTGGAAGGTTTTATGTGTAGGAAGTGGCGAGGTTTCATGGTGTTCCCTTGACCATCATGTATGACTGGGACCCCAATTTTACATCAATAGTATGGAAATTCCATTAAAATATGATGGGATCTTAGGTGATGGTGTATATATCTTACCATCCTCATATGAATGGGAAGAAAGAACAAGAAAATAAATTCTGTAGGATATTCTTTGAGTATTCATTCTTAACTTCGGTAGTTCAAGGGATACCTATCTAGTACTGGTTAATTTTTCTTACAATAAGAGTTATCTATAATTGATACAGATGGACCCATTTAAATCTTTTTATAGTTGACTGTTTTGTTCCATCCTATGCTAGATAGAGGTAAGTGATACTTATTTGGTAGGATCTAACATTATCAAAGAAATTACCAAGAAGGTTTATGTTATTTGAAAGCACTTGGTGATGGCTTGGAGTTTTCATAAGCCCTATGTCTACTGCTATCATCGCCCCCTTGAATTTTCAGTGGGTAATAGGGTGTTTTTGAGGGTATCACCCAATTTCGTTTAGATGGTTGGGAAAGATGGGGAAGCTTGTCCCAAGGTATATTATCCCCTTTGAGATCATGGGATTGGTTGGGGAGTTTGGTTTCAAATTTTATTTTCTTAATATTCTATAAAAAACATAAGTTATTTCATGTTTCTTAATTTAAAGGATACTAACCTAATCCATCCCATGTGACTAAATGGGAATAACTTGAATTGGATATAGACATCTCAATTACTAAGTGAACAGTGAAAATTTATTACTCTAAGTAGAAATTGTTATGTGGGAAATCCATCTAGTTAGTTTGTGTGTTATAGTAGTACTTATCAAATTCAAATGAGACTTGGGAGCATGAAACTCACATAAAAGAGTAGTGGCATCATCTATTCCTTGATCAAGCATCAGGTTGAATTTAAAGTGATATAAAGTGATATAGTGGGTATAATCTTCAAATCCATTATTTCACTTTAAGTTATGTTTTCCCTTTATTTATTTATTTTATTATTATTATTATTATTGGGACTTTTTGCTTTAAATTTTGGATTTTTTGGAAAAACTGGGCAACTGCACTGTTATCACAGGTTGTGAGTAACTATGTGGAAACCATGATAAATGGTATAAAATATTGATAGTGTTTTTTATTATGGTTGGTTCATGTTTTTCAAAACTGTACATACCAACTATGTGAGTTCCTTGATGAGTTATTGTTGACCCAAAAGGTTGGCACATGGTTTGGAAAACTGTGTAACCAAACCCTGCGCCTTCCCAAAAAAATAAAAAAATGTAAAATATTTAGTCTATCCTAACATGTTTTAACACCTATAATCCTCATTTATCCCCTAATTCAAACCAGGATCCTACCCCCTTATATGAAACCTCTTATCCCTTCCTCATGGGACCCATTTTTTGTGGGATTTAACCTCGTTTCTTCAAGATTCACCTAAGTATATTACCTTCCTTAATCTTGATGTGTATTCCAACTTTTATTGAGTTTTACTCTTATCCATGACCATAGATGAATACAGATTCCTTTTTCTATATTTTATGGTGTGGTTTTGGGGTTTATGGTTGGTTATTTTCTCTTTAATATCCCTCTTGTCATCCTATGTGGTTTTTATCATGGGAAAAAGGTTTGTCCTGGTTAAAGGTAAGTGGTTTCATGTGAAATAATTATTTTCTTAAACAATCATGATTTATATGTTTTAAAGATAGTTTTTTAATTAATTAAAGTTATGTTATTATTGTATTGATGGCTGATGGTTTACCTCATTGTTTTTTAAAATTTCTCCCTTATTTCAAGAAGTATTATGAATTTCAAAATCATGTTTTGTAAATAATAAATGGATATGGATTGTATTATATTGATGGAAAACCTCTTCCAATATAATGTTACATGTTTAAAATGAGTAAATAACATGGTAACTTGGGTATCTAATTGGGAAAACTAGTTTTAAGAATCCATTGTTGATTTACACCACTTTAACTAACTATATTAGGATTGGATGACAGTAGTGGTCTTATAGACATGAGAAACCATACCACTAGGCTAAGGCATATACTCCTTAGTGTTTGGATGTATGTGGTATCATGTAATATGAGAAAACATACCACTAGTGCAAGGCATGATCTTATAAGTGGTTTATGTTCACACTTGGATTGACCATTAGACCTCAAGTTGATATGAGGACCTAGGGTGCCCAAAAACCTTAAATGGCCTTGGTATCTCCCATATTTCATGATTATGGAATTTTTATTTTCATATAATTTTCTTTAATTTAAAAAAATTTAAAGAATTTTATTACTTTTCTTTCCTTTATAAGTGAAAACATGCTCTCTTATGGCTTATTTCAAATTAAAATGCTTGTGTTTATCTAACAAGGGTTACTCATGGAACACTTGGTAAGATCCTACATGGATTATGTCTCTCACACCCTACATATGACCAATGGGTGTGTATAGACCTAGTTTTTACTGGTTCAGGTAAATTCAATGAACCATATTAAGGTGATATGTATTATATCCAGTGGATCTTGGGTTTATGATGGTTACATGCTAAGATATTGATCTTCATGTCACACAAATATGGGTATCCCTTTTATTTATTTATTATTTTTTGGGTTTATTAATGTATCTTATATCTCCTACTCAGTATTCATCCTATTAATTTTTTGTTTGGTTATATATGTGGATCCTCCTTTTAACTCTCTTTTTGGATACCTTTTAAATAATGGTTATATTATGGTTTATTACTTCACATTTTTTTCATTGAGTTATTAGTATTCAATGGTATGTTTATTAATTATTGATTATTTATGATACTCTGAAAGCATGAATTGAAAAGTTATGGAAGGTTCATGTAGGATTCATGGTTTAGACCCATGTGATGATTATATTGGTCAACCATTCCCAAATGAGTTCTAGTATTCCCATTCACTTATTTCCAACCTATGGGGATTGTGAATTCCCTTAAGGTCGTTCCAAGATCTGGCTCGGGTACCCAGTTCAGGGGTGGACTGAGTTGGTTCATGACAGGTTAATTTTTTATATATTCTTTATGGCCTAATGAAATAAATTCCATTACTTCCTATTAGAATAATGGTAATCTATTTTTCCTCTTGTTTTATTTTCACACTTCATCTTTCATAAAATTTTTGCATTGATTTATGTTTTGGTTTAAAATTTAATATATTTAAAATTATAAAATAATATGATTTTTGTATCTATATTTTCACTAGGATATTACAATTGTATATATATATATATATATATATATTTAAATAAATATATGAATTGTATCAAAATAATATTTAGGATCTTCCATTTATAGGCTTCTTTCTATCAAGCATAATGTTTTTTAATTTTTTTTTTTGGGTGTGTTATTTGTTTTATTTTTAATTTATCTTAACACTTATCGAGCATGATGTTTTGGATATATTATTTTTTTTATTGGATATCTATATAGAGCGAATTGTTATTTTATTTAAGAGATTTATATCTACTAATTTTTCATCTATGAGAGAATTTTTGTATTCTATTCATGCTGTTAAGAATGATCCATGTACCACTAAATATAATGAAATACCATGGGTTATCTATTATTTATATCATTACAAGATATATTGGATGTGAATTCAAAGTATTTATGTGAAGTATTGATCGTTGAATATATATTTTGGTGTACCCACCTACCATGTAACCCATATATACATTTTATGAAAGATGAGTCTATGAAATAGTCACGTATATTATTATTTTACAGAAAATATAGATCATATGGTTTTCATTTTGACTAAAATAATTATTGGGCATTGTGTGCCATATATAAAATGATCTTATAAAATCATTTAAAATATGTTCACAACACTTATATGAATAATTTAGTTGTTAAGTGTTAAGATTAAATAGTCTAGTATATTAATTATACACACCAAAAAGGTGGTTGGATTGGTTATATAAAATCATTTTGTATTATTAGTAAAAAAATAAATTTTACCTATAAATAGAAAAAGGAATATATCATCACTAATATGTTTTTTCATATATTATCCCATAATGGACTCCGGTATTAGATAAATTATAATATGTCATTAATTAATATGGATGAGAATGTTTTCAAAACCCATCGATAACAATGTATTTTGAGAGATATCAACATACAAATAATTAGAAAAAATAATTGAAACAATATATTCTATATTTAACTTATAAATTTTTGGGTTAGTTAACCAAAAAATTAAAAAATTGAATACACATTATATTATTATGGAATTGTTCTTCTTTATCAATTGGTTATATATGTATTTTTATAATGTTTAATTGATTTTGTTGTTATTTATTTATATGGTAACATTGATTATAACATATATCTATATGATTCCTCAAGGTGTTAAAAATGTGAAAAGAATATTTAAAATTAAAAAAATCACCCAATAAAATAAATTAAAATATGTTTTTAACTAAATAATAAATATCTAATTTACCAATTTTAATTCTTAGAATAAAGTGATGGGTTTTAGAGGGATGTATAATATTCTAAACATGGTAGGAGAATAACTCAAAAGAACCATTAATACCATGATATATCTATACACATGGAATGTATAATAAAATATATAATAAAAGAGTGTACCTTTCACTAGTCAATCTAGTTTATACAAACTAGTCATACAAGCTTGATCAAGATCGCATATCCACCAGAATCTCATTAATGGACTTAGTGCATCAAATATAATGTTAGAAATCCTTTATTAAAGTATCTATAGAGTTGACCATGTTATTTTATCTAAGAAACCAAGCCTTAAACACTCACCGGTCTTCACCATATTACTATTTTTTATAGTTTTGAAATAATTAAAGAAGAAGAATGAGGGTTTAAAAAGAAGTATGAAAAATTTATGAAAATAATATGTAATGAATGTTGTGAATAATTTTGGGTATCTCTTATGGAAAACACCAAGAGTGTAGCGTTCTTATCTTATTTAATATATTTTTTCTCTCTCTTAACCTATCTAAATGGTTAAAATCAAACCTCAGGCCCAATCATCATCCATAATTCCAAATGTAAGTTGGTAGAACATTACAACTGAAAGTACATTGTTCCCCTTTGTTTTCTTATAACTAGTTTAACACCCTGACCCAAACCACCAGGTCCAAACTGAACGGTCAAAATACCTCATGTGCATCACTTAGTATGAAAGAGGAGTCCAAATAGTAGCAATGATCTAAGTATATTAGTGGGGAGACTGTACCCTCAGTAGCATTTCATAACACAAATAAAGAACATAATAATAAATAAGCAGTGTAAATGTGCATAAACTAAATTACCAAAAGAATACACATGTTATAAATATAATAAATGTTCACATGAATTGGAAATCCAAAAAAAATTATAAAATGTGGTGGATAGATAAATAAATAAAAATATAGTAATCCCTGGTGTATTTACTGTTCCCATCTCGATCTCAATGCTCTATGGATCAACCATCTATAATGGGCCCATTTCCCTTCACAGGATCCCTAGTCATGAAATCTGCAAGAACCCCAAAAATTCCCAAGTGGGGTATAAGTACAATAATTAGTAGGACAACACCAATGTGTCCTTAACCAAGTGTTCTCAAGTATAATAGGTGTATGTCATGCTAATAATAAATGTGTAACAAGAATAACAATATATAATCTAAAATTGAGCAATCATGTTCTAACAAAGATGCTAAAGATCCACATCTGTACTTTCTTCGAATATATTCCATAAGGATAATGAGAATATGTCGAAAATAACCAAGCAATCCACCAAGATTCTAAATATTTTTATCATCAACCTCAAGGAATCTTGCATACATATGGCTCAATTTTTCCTAGGCCTCAAGTACGACATGCTTCATTCAAATCAACAAGGAATAAAGTGTGTCCTCAAAATAGAATACTACTCACAAATAAAATAGGTATCAGGTAACTTGATACTTAAGTAATAATTTTATCCCCAAAATATAATTCAATGGTGTCTTAATATCTATACCCTATCATCAGGTCCATTAACAACATTATTCCAAGTCAAGTGTGCTCACCCTCTAAGGGGTAATAATGTCTCAAAGGTCCACCTGTTATGAGTTCCAAGATCTATACCTCCAAGAAATGTAACATATGAATAAGGTATATAATATGATTAATGTATGTCATCATGATAATAAAGTAAAAATATACATCCATGTGATCAACACCAAACATGAAAAACATAATACAAGAAAAAACTCATGGCATCAAGGATCATAATGGCTCTCACAGGCTACACACACATGTGATCAAAATCAAGCATGGTGAATCAACTATACCAAAACATGAACTATATTAAATAAAAAAGTGTAAATGATATTCCCAAAGTTAAGGAACTTCCGACCCCAAATATATTCGTTGTCAACATCAAGGATAAACACCCCTGTGTGGTTTGAAAGATGGAGCGGAAACCTCTATATCCAAGAACACATCATCATGGGACATATTATCATAGTTTTTCACACATAAGAATTTTATTTGAAGGATCTATAGAATAAAAACCAACTATTTTATTTCCAAATGAAATAAATTATCACATGAGGCAGCAATATATCTCTCCAATATAATTTTAGAATTATCAAAACATTCCAACATATGATAAAAAATTTTCCTCAAAGAATAATAATAAATATACATGACATAATAATATATCTATATTAAATAATATGCATGTGATTATATTTTATTATTATTATTTGATATTTAAGGATAATAATTATTTTATCATTTTTGAAACATCTATATTATTATCATTTTGGAATTTCTTATCCTTATTTTTCTATAATCTCCTGAGGAAGAATTTTACAAGATAGTTATGAAGGGTTTCATGAGTTTCTTACCTAGTTTATTATCCCTTGAAATCCCAATTCACAAAATATAAGAGAGATAAATAGTGGTTCTTCCTTTATAGGAACGCGGATTAAGAACTTAGTTTAACAAGGGAGGACTTAAAAAATATTATGTAAGGGAAATTCTAGGAATCTATGGTTCAAAGGAATACAAAAATGAAGGCAGGAGAAGGATTAGGTATTATTTTAAGAAAAAAAGCATGTACAGGTTCTCCATAATAAAAACCAAAAATTAAATAACATCATTTAATTTTTATTTTAAGTGATTCATAATTTATATGTATTTAATTTTATCCATATATATGATTTATATATTTTAATAAGTCCAAGGGTTAAATTCCATTATTTTTAGTATTTAAAATCATCAAATACGTGTTATAGGGTTTTGTTGTGGAAGAAGAATAGAGAAAACTAAGAAAAACATGCTAAAATGTCACCCTTACATATAGGATATGTGTTGCGTAAGGGTTACTTGATTTTACCCTTACGTAGTAGGTTACCCTTACATGGTCTTTTGAAAAGCTGTGGTACCCTTACACAACCTTAGTAAAATCCCTCTTACCATTACGTAGTGCTAAAAATACCCTTTCATAACCCTATATACCCTTATGAAACTAAACTTATGTGTCTATCTACCCTTACTCATGACTTGGTTTACCCTTATGAAAAAAGAGAAAAAATCTAGTTTTCCCTTATGTACAATCCAACTTACCATTATGCAAGTCAAAGTTACCCTTACACAATGTTAGGTACCCTTACACAACTACCCTTAAATGAGACAGTAACATTAAACAACTAACCTTATATGGTTTAGTAACCTTATGAAAATATTAAGTTACCCTTACACAGTACCCTTACACAAGATTTTAACTTTACACATACCAAAAGATACCCTTATATAGTCTATGGTTACCCTTAAATAACACATATACTCAAGGCTTAACCATAAACAACAACATGTTTACCCTTACACAAGGTCTAAAAACCCCATCTTTCCCTTATTTAATACCTCAAAACCATAAATATGTTATTTTTATTAAAAAAATCATATTTCCAAATAAAATTACTTATAAATGAAACCAAAATAAGGGTTATATTATGTTATATGGATAATGGAATATGGTCTAGAGGCATGGATAGACAAAATTTAACATTTTAATAAAAAAGAAAAATTATCTAAATTAATTTTTAAAGTTAATTAAAAGAGTTAATTACCTTTGGAATAAAATAAAGAAAACAAGGATGTTTTTATAGAAGTTTGGTCCAAAGTGTACCTATTATACTCTTATACCTATATACTTAGAAAGAGATACATGTTTCACTAATATGATTTTTGAGGGGGAATCATAACTCGATTATAAAAATCATTTTCTATAAAGTAGATGGATAACCACACTAACACACTGACTTTTGTATGGGGAGTCACAACCCAAATACAACACTGATTTTAGAAAATGGGAGCCACAACTCGAATGGTACTGAATTTATAATTTTGTAGTCACATCCTAAATAAAGAGGAGAAGAATGATTTTTTTGTAAAATAATAAACAAAAAAATGAGTGCACATGAAAGATATGAAGAAGTGTTATAGAATCAAACAATAAGGATGAAATATAATATAAAATGAAGGAACCATAGGTACTAGTTCTTCAGTAAATAATCAAGATTTCTCATTAAGTAAGTAGAAGAAGTCATAGAATTTTTTATTCATCCCCTGAGATAACGTCCAACAAATGAGAACTTGACTACACAGGTATACAAATTCAATGTTCAATGTAAATATATTTTTATTATCTAATGTTCATGTTCACGTAACTCATTTTTTATATCACCTTTGAATTTGTCTCAAATCCTTCAAATAGATTTGTAAAAACTAAAAAATATCTCCAACTAGGTAAAACAATTCAAATTCAAACTATTAATATTATCCAGGAGAGAGAATATTATCATCCAGAATAATGGTAAAAAATATCATTTGAATTCAAAATTTAAATACCAATTAAAACCAATTTTAATTACCTATTAAATAACTAAAATATTTTCCATAATAATAGGTCCCTAAAATTCTATAAATATCATAATATTATTTGAATTTTTAAATTCAAATTTAAATACCTTCTAATTTAATGCAGTGCATAAATATTCAAAAATTAATTATACTTTATTAAATAAAAAATGTGTTTGAATAATTTCCATGTCCCTAAATATTAATTTATAAAAAAATAACATAAATAAATTAACTAAAAATATAAAAACATAAATATTTGTAAAATATGTTATATGTGTACACATGAATAAAGAATAAATTAATACAAATTTTAAAACTGATTAAAATATTTAAAAAACATATTTCATGGATTTTATATAATATATATGGATTTTAAAAATTAATAAAACACTTAAAATAAATATTATAATGAATAAGTTAATTAGATAATCAAAAATAATGAAAACTAGAGCATTCTGAAAAAAATCAAATTTAAGAAATAAATAAATAAAGTGACGAAATGACCGTAAGTGCCAAGAGGTCTCGTAGTTGGTACACTTACCATGTCATGTGGTTTCTTCAAGTAGTATTTTGGTTAGTTTACTAACTGTGATAATAAATATATTATGCATCCATTTGATAAAACATACGGTCACTATACTGACTATGAATGCATAGTTTGTTGAAATGTCATCGGACAATAGGTATAAGTACCGTGAATTCATGGTCACTTGAAAATTACATCTTCGGTAGGTATAGTTAACATGTGAACAAAATATGCTTGTATAGGCATGGAAAGGTGTGGTAGGTTCACATAACATGTGGTATATGAATAGTGTAACAAAATGAAACATACTGGAAGATTTAAACGATTTTCATTATGCAAGCTTCATTCTATTTTTTTTAGGGAGCAAGGCTAAGGAGAGGCTTGAATATTTTAAATGATATGTGGTATATTTTTTTGTAGTGTTCATGGAGAAGGAAAGGTGCAGTCTTATTTTAGTTCCTCATATAGCAGATGGGCTACATGAACTGTCTTTGCATAAGTGGTCTAAATGTCTACTATTTTAGGATTTGCAAGATACGGTAATTTAAAAACAACTTGTGGTAACTTCACTAAACATCATGAGGTTTGTAGGATGATTCCTGTGGTAATTAGTATTCTTCATGTGATAACTAAGATTCTTCATAAGGGTTTCATGGTAGGTAGTTTCCTTTATTTGATAATATTATGAAAACTCATCGTAGGTATTATAATTTTAAGTCACGGTAGGTATGGAAAACCAAATTTGGTGATTTTTAGCCTATATAAATAGAAGAATCATCAAAAGGTCCAATTTACTTAAATTTATATAAAAATAATAGATTTATAATGGATAAAAAACACATCAATTTGACATCTATAGAGCAATATATGATCAAAAAATAGTGAAAAATATATCCGAAACTACCGAAAAAATAACTAGAAAGTTACAGAGGTTTGACCATTTTTTAGGTATCTAAATGGAATTTTAAGACTTTAATGCAATTGAATTAAATGAATAAAATTGTATTATATTTCTAAAATAATAAATGGTTTGTCATTATAAGTTATATCATGAGAGTTATCATTGAAAAATGGAAGAAAATATATTCTGAAATTCTAGAATTCTGAAGTTGTTGAAGAGACTTTTGGAAATTTTTAGACCACTTAAAAAAGGATTTATGACTTTTCATAGTTTAATTAAATTTATATAAATATATATTCTTTCCATTGAAATAAGTTTCATGAATATCAGAGATATATAACTCAAGTTATAATTGAATAACTAAAGAAAACTATGAAACACTCTAAACTAAAAATTATTATTGAAACTAAAAGCATGCATCATGTTCAAACCAGAATGAGAACATTCTAGAGATAGATTTAGAATTTTTTTTCTTTAAATAAAATTTAGATAAATTTATTATATTTCATATGAAATAGGATTTATAAAAATCCAATCACTATAACTCTATATATAACAATGTTATAGTGATCTAGTAAAAAAAGATTTCCACATAAAATGTTTAAAGGGTTTGAAATATTTAAAAACATAAAATATTAATAGCGAACAAAAAATCCCAATAAACTCCCCATTCTTGAAAATTAAAAAATCAAAAAAAGGAATTTATAAAATTATACCCTTTTTAAAATTTTCAAAAATAAAATATCATGAAATTTAAAAAAATTATAAGTTTAAAAACAAAGAAACCCCCCCCCCCTAATTAATTCATATTATAGTAAATTAAAAACAAAGAATACAAAAAAAAATTCTAACTAAATTTCTAACATACCATGTTCAAATTTTAGTCTCTCGAACTTTGTAGAATCTAATGGTCTGGTAGAAATATCTTCTGGTTGATTTTTAGTTGGAATATATTCAAGAATAATATCACCTTTATTAACATAATCTCAATGAAAATTAAAGTGCATGTCTATATGTTTAAATATAGAATGCATTTAAAGGTTATTTGAAATTTAAATAGTATAATAATTATCACAATAAATAGAAATCTTTTCAAAAGTAAACACATCGTCTGATAAGGTTTGTTTAAACTATAAATATTGAGAGCGATAAGATACAATAGATATATAATCATATTTAGTAGTTGACAATGTAATAGATTTTTGTATTCTCATACACCAAGAAACATCATTTTAACTGAGAAAGTGATACATACCTGAGGTTCCCTTTTGATCAATTGGAAATCCTTTAAAATCATAGTTAGGGTAACTAATAAAATCAAAATAATATATAGAATAAAATAATACACAACTAACAGTTGCTTTAATATATCTAATAATACTCTTAATAGCCTTTAGGTGAGATTCCTTATGATCTGATTGGAATATTGCACAAAAACAAACAAAAATCATTATATCAGTTTTAAAAGAAGTTAAAATAAAAAAAAAATACAATCATTCCTCTAAATAATTTAAATTAAATATATTTTCCAAAAACATCATAATCTAATTTACAACTAACACTCATAGTGGTTTAAAATTTTTTAAAATAATCAAGACCAAATGTTTAACTAAATATTATCATATTTATATTGAATCAAAAATATAATAATCGTTTTATTTAGAATTTTAAAGTCTTAGAAAATAAAATTAATTCTCACATAAGACTCATGTAAAACTCACTTTCCTTCAAATTTGAAAACTCTGTGAAATGAAAGTCATTTTATGATCCAAAAACAATATCTTCAATATAAATTTGAACAATTAAAATATTATTTGAACTTTTTTTGATAAAAAAAATATACTCTACTTTTCATTTATTAAAGTAATTTTTTAACAAAAATATTGTAAATCTATCATACCAATCCTAAGGTTCTTGTTAAGGACCATATAATTATTTTGATAACATAAAAATGTGATTAGGAAATTTATCTTTCTCAAAACTGGGGGCTAAGATACATAAACCTCTATAAATAAATCCATTTATAAATGTACTTTTCACATCCATTCGAAAAAACTTAAATCCTTGAAAATTGTTAGAATCTAAAGAAATTGTAATAGATTAAATTCTAGAAAAATTTGTAAGAGATTCATCAAAAATTTTACCATCTTCTTGACAATAACCTTGAAAAACATGTCTAAATTTATTCTTAACAACCTTTCTAGATTCATCCATCTTATTTCCAAAAATCCATTGTGTTCCTACAACATTCTTATCTAAAGGTATTTTAACTAAACAATAAACATTATTTCTATAAAACTGATTAATCTCATCATGCATAAAAATAATCAAATTAGAATTATTAAAAGCATCATCAACATTATTAGGAACAAAATCAAAAAGAAAAGTAGGATTACTAGAAAAAAATTATAATTGAATTTCTAGTTTTAATATGAGAATCAATATTACCAAAAACATTGTCAACATTATGATATATATGAATATTATATGATCTTGGATCGGTTATAGAAGTAGTACACTCCCCCTTAATTGATTCATCCTTATCATGAGGTTCTCTTCACCAAAGTTAAAATCTCTAAACTCATCAATAAAAACATTAGAATGATAATTTAATTTCACATTATTTTCTTCAAACATAATGTGAACATATTCTTCAATAAACATAGTTATTGTATTATAAAATCTAAAATATTTACTATTATTAGAATAACTATGAAAAATAACTTCATCACTTTTAGCATAAAATTTATCTAAATTATCCATCAAATTAAAAATAAAAAATTTACAACCAAAAACTCTAAAATAACTAACTTTAGCCTTCTTAAATTTAAACAATTCATATGATGTTTTTTTTAAAAAATGTATAATAATAATTATATTTGAAATATAACAAGAAGAAAAATAGCTTCAATCTAAGAAGTGTCTATGAAAATTATATTCACTTAACATAGTTCTGACCATTTTGATAAGAGTTCCATTTTAATGTTCTACAACACCATTGTGTTGCAGTGTTATAGGAGTAGAAATTTTATAAAAATAACCATTATTTTCCCAAAAAATTTCAAATTATAAATTATGAAATTCACCTAATTTATCATTATGAATATAAACAATAATACAACCTTTTTCATCTTGAACTAAGTCACAAAAAGAAATAAATCTAGATAAGGTATCATTTTTATATAAAAGGAAATAAAAACAAGTAAATATACTATAATAATCAACAATAACTAAAGTATATTGTAGGATCAAATGATGAATGTAGATTCTCAATATACAAGAGGGGGTGAATTGTATAGTTTAAAAATTCCTTTGGAACCTTTAAAGTTGGTATAAAAACATTCATTTTTAACCTTAAGCAAAACTGTGTTTAACAAAGTTAAACAAGGTAAATTCACAAGACCTCTAAGTTCTACAAACTTGCTTGATTCCAGAAATATGGTTCCGGAAACGAAAATTAAGAAAATTTTACAAGGACAAATATTCTACCTTAAATCGTATAGAATCTTACTAATCATAGTATACCAAAACAAGGAAGTATAAAATAGTTATACTTTCCATATCAATCAAAATACAGCGGAAAATAAACTTGAAACAAAACAAGTAACAAGTATGAAATATTTTAACCCAAAGAGAAGGGTATCCAACAACCTTGGATAAAGGTCTATTGATATATACTTTCAAGAAAATATGTCTTACCCACACCAGGGTAAGCCCTCGATAAGAATATCGGAGTCTGTCTTACTATCTCCGCAAGCCCTCGAACTTCAAGGTAGTCGGAACCTCTATCTTCATTAGTAAGGAAGTCCTCGAATTTTAAGGTATTTGGCACCTATGTCTTCCTATCCCCGTTGGCCCTCGAATGTACTCATCCATATTTGGAGTTGCACGATGCAATTATGAAAAAGATGTTCAGTACGCACAAAGCATGAAAGTCTCTCTCTCTAGAAATCACTTCAACAGTATGTAATCTATAGATTGATCAAAATGTATTGAGCTCATTCAAATGAGCTCCTATTTATAGGAACATCTTCAACGGTCGGCTCCCTCCTCCAAAGGTCATATTTTTTCTTGAAATTCAGAGGGACCTATACATGTGTCACTCAAACAAAGGTTGGTTAGAAACTGAATGCACAACAGCATCTTATAACTCAAATAAGAGTAATCAAAATATGGTTGCTTAGACAAATTCATTTTTCGGAGTAAAAGGAAAAATAAAAGTTCATAGTATAACCAAAAAACCATTCGGTGTCTATAATACATGAATATTCAAATATTGTCTTCAAAATAATTCAGAACCTGAATTCTATAGAATTACGGAATCTGAATTTCAAAGAAATTAGGAGTCTGAATTCATAAGAATTCGGAGTCTGAATTCAGAAGAATTAGGAGTCTAAATTCATAAGAATTTGGAGTCTGAATTGAGAAGAATTCGGTGTCTGAATTCAGAAGAATTCGGAGCATGAATTCAGAAGAATTCGGAGTCTGGATTCAGAAGAATTCAAAGTCTTAATTCATAAGAATTCATAGTATTAATTCATAAGAATTAAGAGTCTAAATTCAGAAGAATTTGGAGTCTGAATTCATAAGAATTAAGAGTCTTAATTCATAAGAATTCTGAGTCTGAATTCAGAAAATTCAGAGTCTGAAATCAAGAATGTTCAGAGTCTGAATTCATAGAATTCAGAATCTGAACTCAGAAAGTTCAGAGTCTAAATTCAGAGAATTCGGAACCTGAATTTGGATCCTAAAAACAGAATGCTCTATATCTATGTATTTATAATATTCCAAGGTTTTATATATGAAACCAAATTTTATACTTAGAAATAAAATGAGTAAGGTTTAGAGAAATTATGACAAGAACAGTGAAAACATGGTAAGGATAAATTTTCCTTGAGGAAGGAAAATTTTCCTTATCAAGATGAATCTTATGGGAAATGAAATTTTCCTTAAGATAGAGTGTTTTTGATTTTCAAAACATGAAGGAATGGAAAAGTCATAAGGAAACCTTATTGACTCAACAATCTCCCCCTTTTTTGAAATCACAAACATCCTTACAAAAAATAATATAAGGACTTAGAAAAATTTATGATCTTGAAAATAAAAACTTATCTCCCATTACTTGTGGATCAAAGTTAATACGAATAACTCCCCCTTAGGCTTTGGGTAGACTAAGGATCGTATTCTGAATTTTCGGAAAGAGATTTTTCATTTTATTGCATACAGAAATCTTCTTGGATAAGAAATCCCCCTTAGATGAACTCCCCCTGACTTAGGGAAATTTCTTCTTTACTTAGTATTCTTTTTAACATTCCTTTCTCCCCCTTTGTGATTTTCAAAACGAAATACAGGGAATGGAAAAGAAAATATAGGACCTGAAATATCAGTACTAAACAAAAAAATACGAGCAACCAAAAATTTCATTAGGATTGGAAAATTTTATACAAGGAATAAATACATCAAAATATCGGAATTGAACAAGATTATCCTTCCTTCTCCTTTTTCATCAACTTTTTCACTATAGTTTTGAGCTTTTTTAGTTCCTTGTGATCTTCCTCTACATGTTTGAGAAACTGATCCTGATCTTCTGTTTTCTTCTCTAAGGCTTTGATTTTTTCTTCCTGAGCCTTAAGAGATTCTTCCTGACCCTTTAGAAATTCTTCTTGCTTAACTAGATTCTCTTCTATCTCAATCCTGAGATCCCTTTCTCTCTTCCAACTCCAACCAACTGAATATAACTTCCCATTCAGATCTTTCACTTCTTGCTTCTGAGTACTTTCTTCAAGATATAACTTTTCTTCAAAAGACTTGGTGAGATCTTTGAACTTACCATCTTTGGTTTCAAAGGAATCTTTGACATTATCTTGAAACTCATCAATAATTCTCATGTATTACATAGTTTTCTTTGACCAATTAGTCATTTTCTTGAAAGATCTTTTGTGGGCTTCATAGTTTATGAAAAAGGTTTTTAAATCAGCCTCATGTTTGACACACTTATCCATCACCATGGATACTGAATCTGATTTTTGATTTAAGGAATGCTGAAGCATCTGTCATCTAGAGTCTATGCTTGGAAATAGAGGGATAGTTCCAAAAATCTTTTTCAAAGACTGGACTAAAAAATCATGTCTAAGAGAGGATGATTCTTAATCATATATGTTGCTTGGTGAGGTTTCTTTTTCTAACTCAGCAAGTTTCTTCTTCGATGAGGGACCAACTTATTTCTTCTTTACCACTGCTTTTCTACGGGTATCAACAACCACCTATTTTCCTTTATCATCTTTTGGAATGGATTCTTCTTGATTGGGTTATTTGAGTTCACTATCAGATAGTTGACCAATTTTTTCTTCATCAACTTCTTCCTTCTCAACTCCTGCCTCAGCATCCTCTGGATGAATGAAATCATGGTTGGAGATTTCTTCTTCAGACACTTTGTTCACATATTCTCCACTCTTCTCATATTTCCCTAGAATAGAAAGTTTTGAATACTCGACTTCAGAGGTTCGGATTGATAATCTTTCAGAGATACTTTCCTTCTCATGAAATCCTCAACTTTCTTTATCAAATCTTAGGAAACAGTACTGCCTTCTTCTTCTTATACTACTACTTGTTTTTCTTGGACTTTTTCTGAAGTCACAAACTTCTTTCCTGGAGTCTTAGGAAGTGGTTCTATCAGAAAGGATTCTTGTACCAGAATATTCTCAAATGATTTCTCATTAACTTTCAGAAGTGATTGGACTATCTCTGCCTCAGCCAACTTTTTCTTCTACTTCTTCTCTTTCTCTTGCTTCTCAAGCTCTTCAGCTACCTTTTCCTTCAAAGATTTTTCCTCAGCAGGGTCCAGGATAAACTTAGGCTCCCCTTCTTTCTAATTTTTCTTATCTTCCCTCCACTTTACCACTAATTCATCATAATAATATTTTTTTTTCTTTGGCTTCGGTGGTGCGTATTGAGTTTCCATTGCCACTGGGATTTTTTCCTTCTCTTCCACTTCCTTCACCTTTCTATTCCTTCTAAACTTTTTAGAGGTTTCATCCACCACCTATTTCTTTGAAAGAGTTTCAACTTCCACTTCAGAAAAATCATATAATTCTTCGGATTGTTTGGAAAAACCAATTTTCATCCTTCTCAAGTTATCATCACTCGACAACATGACTCTTCAATTCCTTAACTTGGATCTGCAAGGAATTTTGAAGGATTCTAAACACTAAACAATCATATTTAATAGAATGGCTAGATACATAATAATTTGGCATTTCAAATTCTCATTATTTATATTCTCAATTGTAATCAGAATGTACTTAACCAAATTTATCTTCCTTAGATTCACCAAGAAATCAAAAATATAGATGTCACTCTTTTTTAGAGTATCCTTATCAACTTTTCTTGGAATAATAAATCCTTGAACCCACAATTAAAGAATCTAGAAGTTTGTAGATAGGTGAAGAATCTTTGGAGTATTTACTTCTGAGATACCAAGACAAGCCATGGCTTTTTCCTTGATAAAACTTCCTTGAACATCAGGTATCCTTTGAGTACAGAACTCAGCTTCCCGTTCATAAGGAATACCAACCAAGCTCACAGCCTTGGTGTAAGAAAGTGAATATGAATTACCATAACACTTAAAAGAAAAATTACTCCTACCTTCTTCCTTAAATAAAGTTACTGACTCATAGAATTCTACTAATAACTCCAGATATACCAAATCCTGAGATTTTGGTTTTGAAATACATATACTCTCCCAACCATTGAGTTTGATATTCTTAGAAATGATAGAGTCATATTTCGCATAAAAATTTGGATCAACTAACCTTTCTCTATATATCTGCCATTCAAAGATTGTCTTGACAGTCAACATTTCTTTCTGGGAAGAGACTTTAGCATAGATTCGGAAGTAAGTAAGATCTGAGAAGTTCGGAACGGGCTTATGTAATAAGGGCAGAGCTTCAGTAGGCGAAGGCATGAGTTCAATGTAGGACAAGCGTCAGTAGGCCTTTATATAGGCGTTTGAGGTGACGGCTGAGATTCCATACTCAATCAAGCGGTTGAAAAGTCGTTTGATCAAATCTGATGGTTGAGATGATGGTTGCAAGGAAATCTTGGTAGAATCCGATATTTTGAAGTTTTTAAGACAAACATTCAGATTTAAGGAAAATTGAATCCAAAAAGTTTAGAACCAAAAAAAAATACCAACAAGTAAAATATTATTATGAAAACTTAGAAAAGGAAACATACCTTTCATATTTCTTGGAAGATTATTCGTAATGAGGAAAATTATTCTTGAAGAAATTTAGATTCTGAAAAATTTGATTACAAAAACTTTGACAGTGAACAAAAAAAATTAGATTATGAAAAATAAAAAAAAAGATTACGAAAAATTTTCATATTACGAAAAAAAATTCAGATTACGAAAAATTTTCAGATTACGAAAAAAAAATTCAGACAATGAAAAAAATTCTAGATTACTAAAAATTTTCAAATTACAAAAAAAATTCAGATTATGAAGGATTTTCAGATTATGAAAAAATTTCAGATTACGAAAAAAAATAGAAAAACTACCAAGAAAATGTACTCCCCCTATGAAAAAGAGTTCCTTAATATAAGGAGATTGGTTTCAACAAGAAGTTAACATGGAAGATTACCTTACAGTTATCATTCCTAACTTCTGTTTAATGTATTCAAATCTATCAGATGGTAAAGATTTTGTGAAAATATCAGCAAGTTGATCTTGTGTTCTAATAAATTGAAGAATTATATCTCCTTTTTGTGTGTGATCCCTAAGAAATTGATGCCTAATATCTATGTGTTTTTCACTGGCGTGATGTGCAGGGGTTTTACTAATGGAAATGGAACCTAACCTTCTATGCCATAACCATGAAAGATCTTCCATTTCACTAAGACAAGGTAGATCTTGGCTCCTAAGGTCTTCTAAGTTTAGTGTGTATACATTCTCTTGCCTATGGGCAGAAAGAATAAACTCTTCCTTGGAATTGTGTACTAGGCACTTATCATTCCTAAAATTCACAAGGTAACCTTCATCACATAATTGAAGTATGCTAATGAGGTTGTTCTTAAGACCCTTAACAAATAAAACATTTGAAATCAAAGTTTTTTCGTGAAGAACAATGTTACCTATACCAATAATTTCTCCCGGAGCATTATCTCTGAAAGTTACTTTTCCTCCTTTCATCTTGATAATATTTTCAAAGAATTTTTTGTTACCAGTCATGTGTCGGGAACATCCATTATCCATATACCATATATTTTTGTTGGTGCTATCTTTATTTTCCTGAAAATAATAGTTTTAGACTTTTGGAACCCAAAATTTCTTGGATCCAGAAACTTCATAAAGAAAAATTTTAGGAATCCACATTTTCTTTGAAAAATAAGATTTATGAAAACCTAAAGATTGAGTTTTGTTTAAGGAACAATTTCTTTCCCAATTCCCACAACACTGACATTTAGTGAAGAAAGAAGCACTTTGGGGAACAAAATAATTGTTACTAAAAATCGGTTTTGAACTAGTATAACCAAAACCAGAATTATTCCTTAGAGGTCAAATTTGGGAATACATCTTATCAAAATTTTCCTTACCTAAGGTAAAGTTTAACAAACACTTCCTAAAGGAAAATATTTCTGACATTAGCTTAATAACTAAGTTCTTATCTTCAAAAACATTAGTTTTATAACTAGATCTTGTCTCTAAAATATTTTTCTTAGAAATTACGTTTTCAAGATCCTTAGTAAGATTATACTTCTAAGAATTAACTTCCTCAAGATTTTTTGAAATACTTTCAAAATCAAAGATTTTCTTATCAATATCTTTAGAAAGATATGATATTTCCTTAGTAAGAATATTATTTCTTGAATTTTCCTTATTAATATTTTTCTAAAGTTTAGAATTTTCATTCTCAAGGAGTTTAGAAAACCTAGAAACTTCTTCATAAGTAGGTAAATTATTATCTTCATCAGAAGAAGATTCTTCATATGAAGATTCATAATATTTACTATCACTATAATTAGAATTAAAAGATACATTTGTGATGGATTTAGTATTGTGTAACTTAGCCATTAAACAATGATTTTCAATCGGTAGTCTGGCTAGTAAACCAAGATTCTTCTGACCAAAATATTCATACTCTAAGGATTCATCAAAAGAGTCTCCTCTACTAGAACTCTAGGTGTCATTGGATTTCAAAACTTTCTTAGATTTAGATTTGTAGTACTTATTTCTATTCCTCTCGGAATTATTTTCCTTTCTATCCTTTTTCTTAAGCATAGGACAATTCGGTCTTATGTGCCCTGCTCTTTTGCATTCATAACAAGTAACTTCTGATTCTTTCTTATCTTTTATTTCTTTATTCTTATATCTATACTGAAAGTATTTCTTCCCAACTATCTTGTTCATCCTTCGAGAAAGATTATCTAGTTCATTCTCAGAATGTTCACTTTCACTTGATTCAGATAAAATAGTGACCTTCTTTGATTTAGATCATGTAACTCTCTCAGGAGTCTTGGATTTCATATGATTAGAGGTAGTTGTAAAAGAAACACTGCTATTTCCATTCTTATTCTTAACATTGTCAGCATCTCTTTTCATTCTAGTCTCATGTTGAAGAAGTGTTCCAAAAAGTTCATCAAGAGTAATCTGTGAGACTTTCCTATTCTCGTCAATAGTTGTTCTCTTTGATTCCCACTCATTAGGCATGATGTCTATAATCTTGTCCAAAAGTGCCTCACTATCCAAACCTTTTTCACCCATGGATTGTAATCTGTTAAAAATGGTCATAAATCTCTATTGTACCTTACACATTGATTCTCTATAAGGAGAGATAAAACCATGATATTTAGCTCTAAGAATAGCTCTTCTAGTTTCAATAACTTTGGAAGTTCCAAAATGAGTTACTTCCAATTTCTTCTAAATACAATTTGCAGCTTCACAAGAAGAAATATGGATATATATATTCCTAGTCATGGAACACAATAAAGTATTGTGTACCTTATAATTCAGTTGATATTCATGCTTTTCTTGGTTGGTGAAAGTAATGAATTCCTTGTCAGGGATTTTATATCCTCTAGTAAGCATAACAAAATTTTCTACTCTAGTATTAATAATGAACATTTTCATATGATCTCTCCAATATTTGTAATCATTCCCATCAAAGATAGGTGGTCTAGTAGGATTAAGATTGTCAATTGAACCAACATTAATTCCTGCCATCTAAAAGAAAATATCTTTCCACACAAACTAGTTAGTAATAAAATTTTGTAAACAAGGATAAAAATATCCTAAGCAAGGAAAATATAGAACAATGAAAAACATGAGCAAGAAAACTTATATGTGAATATAAGTATTTTAGAGACCTCCTCTGATACCAATTGTAGGATCGAAATGATGAATTTAGATGCTCAATATACAAGAGGGGGTGAATTATATACTTTAAAAATTCCTTTGGAACCTTTAATGTTGGTATAAAAACTTTTGTTTTTAACCTTAAGCAAAACTGTGTTTAACAAAGTTAAACAAGGTAAATTCACATGACCTCTTAGTTCTACAAACTTGCTTGATTTCGGGAATATGGTTCTGGAAATGAAACTTAAGAAAAGTTTATAAGGACAAATATTCTACCTTAAATCGTATAGAATCTTACTAATCAGAGTATACAAAAACAAGGAAGTATAAAATAGTTATACTTTCCTTATCAATCAAAATGCAGCAGAAAATAAACTTGAAGCAAAACAAGTAAAAAGTATGAAATCTTTTAACCCAAATATAAGGGTATCCAACAACCTTGGATAAAGGTCCCTTGATTTATACTTTCAAGAAATTATTTATTACCCAAACCAGGGTAAGCCCTATATAGGAATATCAGAGTCTATCTTGATATCCCCGCAGGCCCTCGAACTTCAAGGTAGTCAGCACCTCTATCTTCCTCAGCAAGGAAGTCCTCGAACTTTAAGGTAGTCGGAACCTCTATCTTCCTAACCCCGGAATCCCTTGAATGTACTCAGCAACATTCGGAGTCACACGAAGCAATTATGAACAAGATGTTCAGTATGCACAAAGCATGAAAGTATCTCTCTCTAGAAATCACTTCAACAGCATGTAATCTCTATTTTGATCAATGTATATTGATATCATTCAAATGAGCTCATATTTATAGGCACATCGTCAACGTTCAGTTCCCTCCTCCAATGGTCATATTTTTCCTTGAAATTCGGAGGGACCTGTACACGTGTCACTCAAACAACGGTTGGTTAGAAACTGAATGCACGACATCGTTTTACAACTCAAATAAGAGTAATCAAAATATGGTTGCTTAGCCAAATTCATTTTTCAGAATAAAAGGAAAAATAAAAGTTCGAAGTCTAAAAAAAAAACCATTTGGTGTCTATAATATATGAATATTTAGATTTTGTCTTCAAAAGAATTTGGAACCTAAATTCTATAGAATTCTGGAATCTGAATTTCAAAGAAATTAGGAGTCTGAATTCAGAAGAATTTAGAGTATGAATTCATAAGAATTCAGAGTCTGAATTCAGAAGAATTCGAAGTCTAGATTTAGAAGAATTCAGAGTCTGAATTTAGAAGAATTCAGAGTCTGAATTCATAAGAATTTAGAGTCGGAATTCAGAATAATTTAGAGTCTGAATTCAGAAGAATTCAGAGTCTGAATTCATAAGAATTTGGAGTCTGAATTCATAATAATTCAGATTCTAAATTCAGAAGAATTCGGAGTCTGAATTCATAAGAATTCAGAGTCTGAATTCCGAAAATTCAGAGTCTGAACTCAGAAAGTTCAGAGTCTAAATTCAGAGAATTTGTAATCTAAACTTAGAAAGTTCAGAATCTGAATTCAGATAATTCAGAGAATTCAGAACCTAAATTCGGATCTTAAAAACAGAATGCTCTATATCTAAGTATTTATAAGATTATGAGGTTTTAGATACAAAACCGAATTTTATACTTAGAAATAAAATGATTTATGTGTAGAGAAATTATGATAAGAACAATGAAAGCATGGTAAGGATAAATTTTCCTTGAGGAAGGAAAATTTTCATTATCAAGATGAAACTTAGGGGAAATGAAATCTTCATTTAGATAGAGTGTTTGTGATTTTCAAAAACATGAATGAATGGAAAAATCATAAGGAAACCTTATTGAATCAACATATATTTCTTTTATCCAATTCTAGAAATTTAAGTAGGACCAAATAGATCAAGATTTACTAACTATAAATGTCTTTTTGTACTTATTTGATTGATAGGTCTGAAATAATCTTTACGGTGTTTCCCTTTCATGCAAGAATCACAAACATGAAGTTTGTCTTTCTTCAAGGTAGGAAAATATATCACATTATCATTTTTTGAGAGATTATGTAAAAATTTAACATGAACTAATCTTCAATGCCAAATAATTATATCACTTTACAAAGAATTTATTACTTAAAATGTTGAACAATTATTTTAGTAAAACAAATATTGCAAATATTTTCCTTCTGATTAACATAAAATTATAAATAATCATCCTTAAAAACTAAACACTTATCATTTTGAAATTTCACTTCCATTCCATAATCACATAATTGATATAAACTAATTAAATTATGTTTTAATACTTCAACATATAAAACTTTAGATATAAAAGTATAATTAGAAATTCCAACTTTACCAAAACCTTTTACTTTTCTATTGGAATTATCCTTAAAAGTTACAATTCCTCCATCACATTTCTTGTAAGTTACAAAATTTTATGTCTCTTTGGTCATATTCCTAAAGCATCCACTATCGATGTACCATATATGATTCTTGAGACATCCAAGGAATTTTTCCTACAAAAATAAATTACTTGAAAATTTTGGTACCCAAACTAATTTGGGTCTAATCATATTAATAATAAAAAATTAGGTAACCACATAGAATTTAAATAAGTATTTTATAGTAATCCGGATAAAAAATATTTATAAATAAGAGTCTTCATAAATCTCAAATATTTTTCGAATCAAAGAGAGAAATCATTTTCATAGTGACATTTCATGCCTCATTGTAAACATTTAACGGTATAAGTACAACCATTTTTACTTTTAATAAAATGATTTCAATACATTTTTTGTAATATTTTTTCAGAGAATATAAAATCCTTTTTTTATTTATTTTATTCAAATACATAATCTTATGATATTTTTCATCCCGTTGAATAAAAGCATAAAATATTTTTTTAAGATGTTCAAATTCCTTTTTCTATTTTTCATTTAAATCTTGATCAGATTTCAAATCATCATAAACTTCAGAATGAGAAGTAGAAGTAGTATTCCTTAATTTTAAATTTTCTTATAAAAGCACTTTATTTTCAAAAACAAGTGTCTCATTATTTTCATTAATATTATTATATAAATTATTATCTTTGAAAACATCTTTTCTCAATATTTAAATTTTTTCATTTAACTCGGAATTATTCAGACTTTAAAAATCATAATTATTATTATATCATCCCGAATAAAATCCTGAATCACTAACCTCATTCAGGGAATCCAAGAAGAAAACGTTAGCATAGTTTTTCTCCTTTCTAGATTATTTACAAGAATCAGATTCTTCAGTTAAACTCCAACTAGTTTTCAATGAATTTTTTTCCTTCTTCAGATTCATCAGATTCATGATATTCCATTTTTTTATACAAACAAAAAAAGTAACATCTGAAGTATTATAATTAGTACTTCCTTTCTTATCATCCTTTTTTTCGCTTTTGAGGGTATATTATAATAACTTTGTGAATCCTTTCTTTTTCATTCATCTGTAGACTTCAATAATAATCTGAGCTATAAATTATTTGTTACTATCTTGTATTTTAGAATAAAAAGAGTTAATAGAAAAACATTCATAGATTTAAATGATACAAATTTTATTTTTTATCTCCTCTTTAGTGATTTTCTTTGATTATATTTTATATTGAAGTAGTGATACAATCAATTCATTAAGATCTAACTTTGTGAAGTTATTTCTTTTTATTAATGGTGAACTTCTTTGCATTCCATTTTTCAGTAGATCTTGTAGGAATCCTTCAACAGGTACTACATTTTCCAATGTTTCATCAATGAAATTTTTTCTATTCAAAATGATTTTGAATCAGTGGAACATTTGGTTCATAGTTTCATCTTCACCCATATTGAAGTATTGGTAATCATCTTGAAGAATTCCAAGTATAGTTCGAATCAAATTTTTTTATCCAAGGTGATCAACTTATAGAATCCTTCTAATCTCATGTTCTGTTTTACAAGTAGAAATATGACTAAACACCCATTTTTTAATAGAAAAATATAAAATATTCACTAATCTGTAATTTAAATCATATTTAAAAGTATCATTTCCTATAAGAGTATTCAGGTAAGATTCTGGTAGTGTGTATTGTTTTTTCATAATGGAACAATGTTCTATACTTTATTTCTTAAGGTATACCTCCATTATGGATCGCTAGAAACTGTAATCATTACAATCAATGTGATGTGGCTTTTGAGGAATCCAATAATTTCTTACATTTATTTCTAACATATTAAATATCATATCCTTAGACTGTGAGATCTAGGAATAGGTTATTATAGTAAAATATAAACAATATACTCTATAAAAGGATTGGCTAAATTAAAAAAGGAAAAACCTTCGACACCAATTGTTATGTTTCAAGGTTAATGGTAGATGGTCTAGAGGGGGACAATACACAAGATTAGAAAATTTAAATAAATTTATAAATTATATAAATTAATTTTTAAAGGTACTTTAAAGAGCTAATTAGGAGTAAAATAAAAGAAAGAACACAAGGAATTTTTTTACAGTTTCTTATTCCAAAGTGTAATTAGTATACTCTTATACATATCTACTTGGTGAGATATATATTTTGTACTAATATGATTTTTGAGGGGGAAACATAACCTGATAATAAAAACATTTTCTATAAAGTTGATGGATAAACATACTGACACACTAAATTTTTTTATGGGGAATCATAATCCAAATACAATATTGACTTTATAAAATGGGATTAACAACCTAAAAGGTCCAAACTTTAGAATCTATGATTCACAACCTGAATAAAGAGAAGAATAATGCTTTTGTATTTAAAATAATAAAAAGAAAAATAGGTATACATGAAGGATGGGAAGTAGTGTTACAGACTCAAGAAAAAATGTTGAAATAGAAGATAAAATTAAGAAAGAATATGTACTAATTCTTGATTAATGTATTGGTATGTCTCATAAAGGAATTAGAATAATTTTTATAAGCTTTAATTCATCCCTTGAGAGATCTCCAAACAAATGATAACTTCATCACACAGTACAACACTTCAAATTTTAGAGTGAACTCTTTTGATGCTAGAGTGTTCATGTTCACATTACTCATCTATGTGTATTTCCTTTTAATGTTTCCCAAAGACTTTAAATAGAATCTATAAAAGTTAAAAAAACCTCTAACTAGGTAAAACAATTCAAATTGAAACTTCAAAATTATCTAAGAGAGAGAACGTTATCATCCAGAATAATCATAAAAAATATCATTTAAATTGAAAATTTAAAGAGTGATTAAAAACTATTTGAATTACCTATAAAATAATTCAAATATTATCTACAATAATAATTCAAGGAAATATCATAAATATCATAATATAATTTGACTATTTAAATTCAAATTTTAAATACCTTCTATTTTAATGTGGCACATAAATATTCAAAAATTAATTATACTTAATTAAATAAACAAAATGTTTTTGAATAATTTCCATGTAACTAAATATTAATTTATAAAAAAATAACACAAATAAATTAGCTCGAAATATTAAAACATAAATATTCGAAAAATATGTTGTATGTGTACGCATGAATAAAGAATAAATTAATAAAAAAAATTAAACAGATTAAAATATTTTAAAAAAAACTTTTCATGGATTTTATATAATATTTATAAATTTTATAAATCAATAAAACACATAAAATAACTAATATAAGCATGCCGTTATTTAGATTATCAAAAATAATGAAAAATAGAACATGATGAAAAATTAAGATTTAAGAAAAAATAAACAAAGTGAAGAACTAATCGTGCATGCCAAGAGATATAATATTTGGTATACTTACCATGTTGTTTGGTATATTCAAGTGGTCTTGTATTCCATGTACTGACCATGATAATAAATATTCCATGTGGCCACTTGATACAATGTATTGTCGCTATATTGACCGTGAATGCATGGTTGGTTAATCTATCATTGTGCGGTAGGTATAGTAATCATGATTGCATGTTCACTTAGAAATTAAAATGTATGGTAGTTATAGTTAATTTGTGAACAAAATATTCTTCATGAGGCATGGAAATCTGTGGTAGGTTCACATAACATTTGGTAGTTGAATAGTGCGGAAATATAAAACTTACAGGAAGATTTAGAATGGGTTTCACTGTGTAAGCTTCACTCTGTTTGTTGGAGGGTGCAATGATAAGAAGATGCAAGACTCTTTTAAATGATTCACAACATAAATTTTATTACAGTTTGCATAGATATGGATAAATTTAGGCCTTTTGATTTATTTATATAGCGGATGGGTTTCATTTGATATCTTTACAGAGGTGATTTTCATGTATACTATTTTAGCATTTTCAAGATGCGATAAGTTGAAAACAAATTTTTGTATCTTCACTAAGCATCATGGGGTTAGTAGGATACTTAATGAAAAAAGTTATATTCTTTATTTGGAAACTTGGATTCTTCAAAATGGTTTTATGGAAGGTAGTTTCCTTCAAGAGTTAATTCTATGAAATCTCATAGTAGGTAATGTAAGTTTAAGTCACGGTAGGTTTGGAAAACTTTCTTTGGTGATTTTTTAACCTATCTAAACAATAAAAATAGAGAAATTTAATGTTGAATTAAATGTATATAAAAAATATATTTCTAACAGATCAATAAAAAAATAAATCATACATCTATAGAGAAATATGTGATCAAAAAATAATGGAAAATATATCTGAAAACTATAGAAAAAAATAACTGGAAAGATGTAGAACTTTGGCCATTTTTTAAGGTATCTAGATAGAATTTTTATACTTTCAAGAAGTAGAATTAAATGTAGAAAAAATGTATTATATTTCCAATGAAACAAATATCCTATGATTCTAAGTTATATTGTGATATTTATCATATAAAAACATAATAAATTATATTATAGAAATTATATAATTATAGAACTGTTGAAGCGTCTTCAGGAGATTTTTAGACCACTTAAACAAGGATTACATACTTCCATATAGTTAAATGAAATGTAAATAAATATATTTTATTTTCAAAGAAATAATTTTCAAGAATATATGAGATATATAACTCAATTAATAATAGAGTAACTAACAAAAATTATGAAACATTATAAACTGAAATTTATTATTGAAACCAAAAGCATACAGCAAGTTCAGACCAAAATACGAACATTCTAGAGATTGATTTAGACTTTGTTATAGTTGAATAGAAGTTAGATAAACTCGTTATATTTCATATTAAATGTGATTTATAAAAATAAAATCAATATAACTCAATATAAAATAAAAATATAGTGCATTGGTAAAAACATTTTTTCACATAAAATATTAAGAGGGTTTGGAATATTCTAAACCATAAAATATTAATAGAGAACAAGAAGCTACCAAAAGCTTTTAAATACTATTATAATTTCTAATATTATAACTAGTGGTGGAATTAACAACTCAACCAAGAATATGAAGCCCCAGAAAACTCATTTTTTTAAGCCTTACCAAAAACTAAAGCTCCACTTTTCATGGACAATAACCAATGTACTATTCTCCATTGAGATTATCATATCCACCATATAAAGAAAAACTCAATGAAGGGAAATGTTGAATGATATACAGTGAAATAATGGTAATCTAAAATAAGATAAGAATAATGAAAACCTCAAATTAAAACCCTCAAATAACTCACACACACATCCCATCATGAAATTATACATCATAATATTTAAATATATTTAGATTCAACTACACTACCCTAGTTCCTTCCCCTAAGTTCACCCACGTAGGGTTTATCTATCTATAATCCTAGAGATGAGAGGGTTTATAGGGGATTAAACATTAAAACAGAATGAAAAATGAAACAAAATAAAAAAACGAAATCAAGATAAGGCTTGGGTAATCTCATTATGATTATTTCATATACCCTTAAATTTTACTTAAAGCTTCACTATTAGGATTGAGAGTGTGGGATCACTTCCATGTTAAAAAAGGTTTTCCATGTATTTTTTACATGTGGTAAATGAGATCTTGAAACTCCTTCCTCTATGATTCATCTTCTTCTTAATCCATTTCTTAAATTAATCCATGATCCCCAAGATACTTTTTTCATGGATGAAAAACATGTGGGAAGAGATCGTAGGTATTTTCTGATTTAGAAAGATAAGAAAAATTCAGATATTCTCATTGTTATAAATATAATTCATGGTATCCACATGTATTTTGGATCAATTCCATAGCCTTCAAAAATCTTTCTCTATGCATCTAGAATAAAACTTGAGGTATCATGTCCAATGATTCATGGTTTTGTGCATTACATGATTTTTATAGTGTCTTGGGTATCAGAATTCTGGGAAACAGGGAATTATAAACCCATTTCAATACTCCCAATCATAACTAGTATTAGATCCAACTTCTATAGATTTAATAACATGTTGTTTGGAAAAATAAATTTAATTACACACCAAATAATATTTATCTAATTCAAGATTTGAAAATTATAAGTTAATCACACATAGTTTGTTGACTGGATCAGTTAATCTTATGAAATGATAGTATATGTGAATGTAACACTCTCATGGAGTTACTCTTATATAAAATATGGATGAACATATCTATTCTGATGCACCACATGATCTGGCTATAAGAATTTTACAAATTGGAATTGAGTTGGGTTTATTCTTAAATGAATTGACATTCTCATGGTTTAATATATTTTAGAAATTTTTCCATGGAATTTATTCATATGTGAGGTATAGGATAGGAAACTAATATTAGGTAGAATTTGGGGGTCATGAATAGTTAATCACACATGGGTGGTAGTGTGGGATTTAATCACATGTAAGTCCCTGTATTTTCATTTAATATAACATGAACTTACTAGAATTCACTTTAATCACATGAAATTTTATATTACCCATTTCAAAATCATGAAACCTTGTAGAATTTAGATTTAATTTTAGATTCACCTCCTAAAACAATTTCATTCATCCAAAACACCTTATTAAAATTTAAAAACCAATTTTTAGTCTATAATTAGTTCCAAAATTAATTTAAAAAGTAATAAAACCATAAAAATCATAAAATTAAGTATTTTATAATGAAACTCCAATTTATTAAAAAACATAAAAAGGGAATAATTTCCCTAATTAGTGAAAATATGTGGGCATATTAGAATTAAAATTTATATATAAATAAATAGTTTTCTGTATTGAACACCATGCACACTTACTCCATTGCACTCAATGGAAATATCTACACTTAACTTGATGTCTAATCTATTTAATAATAAGTGTTAGTGATATCACCTTTTCTATCCTAAACTCATATTTCTTCATTTATTATTTTAATTTCCGTTTTCTTTATATTAGAGAATTTTTTTTAGTAAAAATGATACAACCAGTAATATGTTTACCTACTTCACCTAGAAATGAATCCCTCACTCTCAATAAATTTATTTTTGAAAAACTTTCCTCCTCTTGAAATCATCAACATTTTTCATAATCTTGTTATATGATTATATATCCTCTCAAAGAGAAAATGTTTACTAAATCAAAATTTCTATTCCATTGGTTTTTTTGGGGTGTAATGTTGATGCTTTTATGTTTAAAATCAAAGGATACAAATAAAATTTTGATCACTTAAATCTAAATTCATGAATTTATATGAAAATATAATAAATATTTACTCTTATTCCTCCACAAAATTAATCATCATTCTTAAATATATCTATCCCCATTTAATGGTAATTCAAATATAAATATTAATCATAATTATTGAATCATCCTCTTATCTCATTTTTTATTTATATTTTTAAAAAACTCATGGTGAAAGGGGTAAATAGTGCATACAATATGTTATGAATAACAATTCATACCCTTTTCTTTTGTGTTTATGGTAATGAATCATCCAAAAATCACTATGGATGTTTAAATATTATCTATATTTTCATTTATTTAAATAAATTTTTTATTTATATTAAATTAATAGAGGGAAAATTAATTTGAAGAAATATTGTGACATTTTTTCCCCTTATAAAAGGAAAAACTACCCTTGAATACTCTAAAATATACAAATCCAACAAAAATGACTTCCATAAATATCATCCCCCACAATTATCTTAAATTATAAAACATGAATTTAAACATTAATAGATGGGTGGTAATGGATTTGACTTTTAATTTTTCTCCTATAATTTTTTATATTTATAATTCAATAACACTTCCAAAATTAACTTAATGGTCTAAAAATGATATAAATGTACAATAAATCTCAATTCTCACAAAAAATAAAAAAATGAAGAAAAAAAGAAAATCATAATATAACAACTGACATGTTTCCATCCTCCATAATAATATTTTACTTCCATAATAGAAACTTATTTATGAATTTACTATTTTACAGAAAATATAACTTGGGCTGTAGAAAACTAAGGTGATGGATGGATATATCCTAATATTTATTTTGTATGGAAATCTTTTGAAGTGCGAAAATTTCTTTCAAATTATTCCCTACATGAAAAACATATAAGGGAAAAATTAATTTTAAAAAAATTATTAACAAAAAACTGTTCAAAATAAAGAGAGGGGGAAAGAGTATTGATTTAAACCCCCAAATGGGTACTAGGTTTTTATTACCCCGTGTTTGGTAGTTCTAGCTATTATCCCCAATTTGAAGGGGGTTGATATTGTATGGTAATAACCACTATATGTGATTTATTCTGATTCCCATAAGGTTACACTCCTTGTTTTTTATATTCCATTTTTTCAAGGAATAGTTTATTCACTTCCCACTTAATGGTGTAATTGAAATGAAGTTGGACAAGCACCTCTTTCCTTTTTCATCTTCAACCACTTTACATGCATCATCATAATAACATAAAACAAGGATTATCTTCAATGGTGTTTTATTTACATTCAAAACATAGGTAGAGTAAACAAAAAAAATTATTCAATTGAAATTGAAATAAGAAATATTTAGATTGAAGTCATGCACATTGTATATAAAAACTTGTATTTATGTCTCAATATGGAAGGTCACTGGAAATTATTCTTCCTCAACTTCTAAAACTAACTTTTCCTCATTGATGGTTGATCGATCCTTATCTTCACTATGCAAGGAATGAATTGAAGATTTTTCTACACTAAAATATATTTATAATGAGTTTAAAATTAATTTTTAAAAAAGTTACAATAAAAAAATAAAATATGAACACTCTCCCTAAAATGGACCACCAAGAATAATTACTTTATAAATAACTTTTTATAGTGTTGTGTGGTATGATAATAGATTTCCAATGAGTTCACCTTCAACCTTTAATGGTTATTTTATATAAAATATAGATGGTTGGATTTGAATTTTTCTTCTTCTACTTTTTCAAGTTGTTGCAATGACTATATCTATATTTTATAAAATAATTTACATGATCTAGCTTAAATTTATTCCCCAAATTACACTTTGGGATATAAGTATTGATTAAATTAAAGAGGTTTGAATTTATCAACTAGTATTTTAAGTTTATTCTAGGTATCTTTTTGGTATAGAGTCATGAAATTGAAATCCATGTTTTTTTTTTAGTTTTTATTAAATAAAACAATGAAAATAATTTGAAAAAGTAAAAAAGTGAAGTGGATATTTTTGGATCCTTGATAATGGAATAAAATTTTATACCATAAAATCTTATTGAGTGATTTATTACATAAAATTGAATGTTATAAGTCATGAAATAATCTAATTATATGACCATGGGTTCATCCCTAACAAACCAAACCTAAAATACTCATTAGACTTCACATTATTAATATTTTTTATTGATTTTAAAATAATTAATAAAAAATAATGGGGATTTAAATATTGTCATGAAAAAATTATAAAAATGATATGAAATGAATGTTAGAAAGAATATTGGGTATTCATTAGGGGAAATTATAGGAGTAAAGATTCCTTATCCTATTTTATATTTTTATTTCCTTCTTAACCTCACTCAAAGTTCACACATGAACCTCTCACACAATTATATCCTACTATTCCAAATGTAAGTATGTGATGCATTATAACATCATGTGCACTTTTTTAGATTTTGGGGTATTATCTTACAATCATTAGATATAAAATAAAACCAATATGATTCCCGATATATCTTCCAGAATAAACATTCATAGTATTTATGAAGAACTTCATAACTTTATAGTAATCATAGTAGCCTCCTTATTATTGTTGTTGTTTGAAGAAGATCATAGGGGCAGTAAACAATTGACTTCCTACCTCCAAGGGGGTTACATCAACCTTTCGATCCACAATTATATCGTGAGGATTCTCATGTGTTGATATGGGTACTAGCACCTTCACTATACATAATCAATGATGTTATGGGATGAATATAGTTTCAAAAATATTTTAATTAAATTGATTATCACTAACATAAAAAATTTGGGAAATCATTTCCTTATATATCCATCCTCGATTCTCCTAATTGAATGGTCATTGTGTCATTCATATTAAACATATTGGGGTGTAATAAAATGACACCCATGAATTATTTCCTATTAGATAATCCATTGGAATCATTCAATTTATATATAATAGATGATTAATCCACTAATAATATATTAGAAACTAGTCTAAAAAGTGGGGGGAAGGTGGTAGATGCATCCACTTCATGAATTTAATCATGAAGCTTGTTGTATGTTACAACATAGGTTGAAAAGGTACAAATTTTATACAATTTACATATATCATGTGTTACCATATCCATATTATGGATATAATAGTCTATAATATAACTATATTGTAATATATAATACACCTTATTTAATTGAACATCCAACAATCTCCAACTTATACTTAAATACTATAAGTAATTAATCCAAAACTTCAAAAATATTTATGAATCTATCCAAAACTCCTTTTTTATATATAGTTTCATCAAACTCCGTTCATTTTGGAATAAATTATTTGTCTAAAACTCAATAATTATCCAAAGTCCTAACTATGTAACCTTGTGTTCCTTATAATCATTTAAAACAAATATAAAATCCCTATTTGATATATGTAATCAAAGGGTGGCCTCTAGATGATCATCAATTCTACTCAAGCTATTAAGGGGTTTGGTATGATCTCCCTTAAACATACTCATATCTCTATAAAAATATTTCCAACATAAGATATAACATATAAATAATATTTATACCTATATAATCCATTTTCCCATGATAGTGATTGACCAGTGGACATAGAAAAAATGTCAGTCAAGTATAGTACATCTCATCCTTTCTTGATTCTTTAAAAAATACTAACCAAGTTAATGAATAAATCACATTTAATTCATATAAAATATGATTAAATCACATGTTCCTCATCCAAGTAACTAAAAACATCATATATGACTTAACTAAGCATGTAAAATAATTTCCTCACTCTAATTTAATCAAGTTATAGATGTATTTTATAATCATGAAAGTGTAAAAATACTTTTTTGGTTTCACTCCAACCGATGACATTATCGACACCATACTCAAACTCTATATGATTATCTAAGTCTCTTTTGGATTACATAATAAAGGTACCAAAGTATGAAGGTCATCATGTTAGGTATCTCACCAACCTCATGTAATGGGTATTGATAATATGCATACACCCCTAAGTTTATCAATAATTATATGACATTACATGAGAAATACTCTTATGGTCCAGTCTAAGTAATAATTCATTACTCATTACCTCATGAATTTATTCTTTGTATCTCATATATAACTGTTTGTAAAGAGTATAAGATTTTAGTCATTCTAAACTAAACATATCAACACAACCCATTATACTCTGCAATGATCTTTACTTAGGGATAACTCAAGGTCTTTCTTTGAGTGGATACAATCATTTGACTATTGATGTAAAGTGAATTTCAACACACATGGATAAATGATAAATAGATATTTCCTTTATTATAAAACCATGATACATTTAAAACTATTTCAACTATCCTCTGATGTTCTTATAATCTAGAGATTCTACAAGACTCTCATGTTGTTTTGTGGTTATGTATTCATAATGGATCAACTATATTGTATTATTTGACCATTAAACATATCCTTACATCACTCCTCTCAATTATCTATCAAGTGAGATGGTATTTTTGAAGGATTTGTTTCGTTCTTTGGTGAGAATGGGGTTCCTTTTCATGAGAGAAAAATATTTTATTATCACATTAAAGATTAATCACTCCATTAATTCTAGGAAACACATATAGTTCAGAGATAAACTTATTGATAAAAATATATTCATTAATAGCATTTGATGTAATGATGTACTACACCCCAATTGTTGAGTTAGCTCCCTAAATATACTCTTTTGACCATGGTACATCTTGTTTTATTTTAGGATTCCTTTGTGCAGACATCCTATCAGGATTCCACTACGTGATCACAAGGATGATCCATTGAGTGATGAGGATTCATTATAGAGTAATGTACCATAGATATCACCTCTGATTTTACCAACTATACCACCACCCGTCGAGCAGCAGCTAGTGCTAGCAGTTCTAGTTGAGGATGCATGTAGGCCTAGTGGGTTTCATGAGTTCCAGAGATATCAACCTCTTAGGTTTTTGGTTGATCCATACCCTAGGTCTATAAGGACTCTCCAGAGGTAGCTACTCACTTTTTTTACGTTGTAAGGATGCCTATATATCAGATGGAGGTCCTTGTGTTGATTCTTCTTTAAGGCCTTACTAGGAGATGGTGGAGTTTAGTGACTTAGTCGCACGACGAGACATCTCTCTCCTGGTCAAAATTTGAGCATCTCTTTAGGGAGGAGTTATATTTGGTCACATTGCGATCATTGCACATACATGAGCTTTTACTTATGCAGTTGGGTAGTTTGACCATGGAGGAGTACTTGGTGAGGTTTACTAATCTCTCAATTTACTCCTTGGATATGGTATGGGATGCGTTCTTCTGAGCACAGACCTTTGATATGATATTATGCCAGAATATCAGGGATTCAGTGATATCCCTCTGTATTCCCACCTATACTATGGTTCTTGAGTGGGAATTAGTGGTGGAGATATTCCTGGCAGTGTAGTCACTGAGATTAGGTGCTAGCAGTTGGAACCTAGGAGCTGAGACCATAATAGTAGGAATCTGACGGTAGTCATAGGGATCCAAGCATGTCAGACACTTCAGGAGGTGATCCTAGGACATAAGGTTAGTGGTGCAGGTCTCTTAGGATGGAAGGAATCGTCTGAGGGAGAATTGGTGTTTCTCATGCGATAGTTAGGGACATCTGGATCGGGATTGTCTAACCCATCATACAGTTGACAGGGAGATGGTCGAGGGACCATCAAGGTAGAGAAATAGGCAAGATAATGGTGTTATACAAGGTGTCGGACATTGTAGAGGGGCCAGCATAGCAGTATAAGGTGGTCAGAGGCTTGACATGTTACCACCACCACCCCTAGGTAGTCCATGAGAGGATTAGGGAGCTGTTGGTTAGGGACAAGGCTAGCTACAAGCTATGGAGGCCTTTTCCCCCGAGGCTCTAGGGATGATACGAGGTATGATTTGTGTCTTTTATACTTTATCTATAGTACTGATATACATAGGTGTGATTGATTTCCTCTTTTCCACTTCTTTGTTTTGAGACTTAGAGATTTCATTTGACCTGATGACTCAAACCTTTCGATTAGAGACTCTGATGGGTGGTAACTCAGTGGTTGCACACTTATGCCGAAAGTGCGAAATCATGATTGGCAGTGATATTTTTTTAGTGGATCTCTTTATAGAAACTATGAGGACTTAAATTTTCATATTATGCATGGACTGCATATCCACATTTCATACCTAGATTGGCTATTTTAGGAGGAGGATGTGGTGCTTCCTCAATGATGGAATGAGGTTTTCTGTTGTCGGTGAAAAGGAAACCTTATCAGAGCAGGACAGAATTATGCATAGAATAGTCCATCTAATTACTCACTAGTTAGATAGCATGACTCATGGAGATTTGGATTCTATGGAATACTAGTTTCTTGTGGTTGTGTGAGAGTATGAGTATTTTCAATATATACACCAGCATATAGAATGGATCTCATAGAGATTCATGAGTTGAGGGTGTAGTTAGAGGACTTGCAATATAAGGGCTTTGTGAGACCCAGTGTTTCTCCTTGGTCATCCCCACTGATATTCACCAAAAAATCAGAATTTATCTTGAGGTTATGTGTATACTATCGGTGCTTGAACTAGGTGACTATAAAGAATACGTATCCACAACTGAGGATTGATGAACTCTTTGATCATTTGATGGGGTAATGATGGTTCTAAAAGATTTACCTCATATTAAACTATCACCACCTACGAGTATGGGATTGGGATATACCAAAGTGGACATTCAAATATATCTATGGTCATTATGGTTACTTGGTGATGTCGTTCGGTGTGAGGAATTCCCCAATAGTGTTCATGGGAATCATGAACCAGATATTTTAGCCTTTCTTAGATTGGTTCATGGTGGTCTTCCTTGATGATATCCTAGTGTACTTAGCGTTTGAGGGGGAGCATATGAGACACTTGAGTATGGTCATGGGCACACTTTGAGAGCACCAACTTTATAGAAATCTCTCAAAGTTTCAGTTTTGGATTCTTGAGGTCCACTTTTTGGGACATGTCATCTCAGAGGAAAGAGTATAAGTGGACCAGATGAAGGTTGAGGTAGTTATTACTTAGGATCCACCCAAGAGTGTTACTAAGGTACGGATTTTCCTTAGGTTGGAAGGGTACTATTTGAGGTTAGTACCCAATTTCTCTAGAGTGTAAGCACCCTTGGAAGCTTTGACCTGGAAGGGGTAGCCTTTTGTGTGGATGGAAAGGTTCCAGCAGTGCTTTTAGGAGCTAAGGCAAAGGTTGATGAGCACTCCCATATTGAGATTTTTGGAGGAGGGTGTGGAGTATATAGTGTCCTGCGATGCATAAGGGATTGGACTTGGTTTTCTTTTTATGAAGATGAAGGTGGTGATTGCCTATGGTCCACTTTAGTTGAGACCACATGATAAGAACTATGTGACCCATGATCTCGAGTTAGTAATAATATTTTTCTTAATAATGATGTGGTGACACTACCTGATGGGAGATCAGTTTATCATCTACTCTAACCACATGAGTCACAAGTATATATTATCTCAGAAGGATCTTAACTTGAGATAGAGGAGATTGTTAGAGTTTCTCCAAGACTATGACTTCGAGAGTACATATACTCTTAGAAAGGGAATGTGGTGGCAGACACTCTCAGTAGGAGATCTTTTTCTCATTTGTTGACTGAAGCGTTAGAGTAGTTAGCCTCATTACGGCTGTCCTTAGTGTAAAGGGGTGGTGCTTCATATCTATAGTCAATGGTTCTTACCCCATCACTTTTAAAGTTTTTCAGGGAAACTCATCATGGATATACTGACTTTGAGTCCTTACATACTCAAATATCCACCATACATACCCCTTATGGATATTATGATGGTGGGGAGCATGTTATCCTTTTCAGAGGATGCATTAAGGTACCTTTGATGTTATATGAGGAGGATGTGTGGGAGTTTCATAAATCTCGTTTGATGTTACATATAGGTGTGTAAAATATGTACAAGTAACTCTTACATCCGTTGTGGTGGCCAAGCATAAAGCATGGTGTTGTAGAGTTTGTCTCTTGATGCCTCACTTGTCAGCAGGTTAAGGTTGAGAACCACGTTCCAGCGGGTTTAGCTCATCCTATTGAAGTTCCAGAGTGAATGTGGGATTGGATATTCATATAAATTGTAATGAGATTACCATGTTTGTTCAGGGGACATGATTCCATCTAGGTGATTATAGACCGACTCACTAAGTCGGACCACATCCTATCTATTCAAAAGAAGAGTTCAGTAGAGATATTAGGATGTCTCTACATGTAAGAGATAGTCCAAGAAGGGAGATCATGTGTTCTTGAGGGTCTCACCTCAATTTGGATTGAGGATATTTGGTTATGGTGGTAAATTATCTCCAAGATTCATTGTTCCTCTCTAGGTACTATTTAAAGTTTGAAAGGTGTCATACCGCGTAGCTCTACCACTGCAGTTTTACCATGTACACGATGTCTTCCACATGTCACAGCTTAGGATATACGTGCATGACCCGTCGCATGTTATAGACTGGGGTGAGATGGACATCGAGGATAGATATACCTTTGTATATTACCTAGTAGGGATCAAATATCGGCATGAGAGGATCCTTCATGGGTGACTGATTCCCCTAGTGTGTGTTTTATGGAAGCACGAGAATCTTCAGGAGAGCACTTGGGATTAGGAGACCTAGATGTGAGCCCAGCACCCTCATTTATTTGAGTATTTTTTTCTATATTTCAGGATAAAACCCTAATGTGGGGAAAATATAATGACTCTTATTTTCATTGTATTATTTTTTGATATTATATAGATTATTTTTTGGACCAGGCATTGTGAAAACGTGTGATTCTAAGGCCTGGTGTGCACGGAATAAATGTTTGAAGTATATTAAATATATTAAATGGGGTTCCTGGATCAGAAATATGAGGGAACCATTGAGTTTAGAATAAGGGTTTTACCCTTGGTGCAACATAACCTTTATCGGGGAAGGGAATTTGTGAAAATTCCATCATGGGCATAAATGAGTAAAACTAATTAATTAATTAATTTGTTTTATTTATTTTTGAGTAGTGACCAAATTCCCCTATAATTATATGATTATGGGATTTCCTTAGGGTTGTTTGCTTAAACCATAGAGATATAGATTATCATTGGAGAGCCTTGTTTCTGAACAATGATGGATATGGATTGGATCGAGGATCATTGCACCAACAGAGTTCATGGATCTCTTCAATGATGGAAACATAGGGCCATTCTTCATCAAAAATCAATCCAAACTCTATATAGGATGTTGATTTTCTTCCATATAATTCATTTATATAGGATGAACTCGGATCAAATCCACAAATAGAATTGATACACTCATCATCGGTGGATTTAATTTAATGGATTTATATATGTTCATTATGATTTATTCCACTTTTTTCACATTTTTTTATAATAATGAATTAAGGAAAAATGAAAAAAGGTTAAGGTTCATTCCTCACAAGTTATAGCTTGTGGTTTTATCCCCATTTTCTTCACAAATTCATTGTGGGAATTTCTTTTGGCATGTGGTTCGACGCTTATTGGGTGTACGATCATTGTGCAGCCATTCTTTAGCATAACGGATCGATTTTGTGGGTGTGTGTTGTGATTGAGGATATGATTGAGGTTCAAAAAAGGTGGTGGATGGTCAGAGGTAGATCAGAATAGATTTTCAGGCTTCCTTCTTCCCAGTTATGAGGCACAGTAACAAGTGGGTCGACGTGGTGATTTCTGAGCGGATTCGAGTCCAGATTTTTTCAATCGATGATGGAAAGGGCTGGATGACCCCTGATCTATAGTATCTAGTAAATTAAATGGCTCCAATGATTCATAGGACAACACTGAATATATCCCAATGGATCTGGAAAATCCCAACACATATGATGTTTATTTCAGACTTACATGTCGTGTGGGACACCCTGGCTACGGTGCTAGGGTTTTAACTAAAATTAAATATCACACACCTTGTAACCCCTCCATAATGACTCAAAATGTACTTTTTAAAGTTTAAAGATATGGATAGGAGTAGACAGGTATAGAAATGTCATGTACTCGGACACGTATATAGCCAGGTGTAGATAGGTTGGTACACGGGCACGACCAGCAGTACACAAACACGGCCAGGTGACATGGATAGGTTTTCGAGCAACCTCTATTTGTTGTGTACCCTCTCTACATGCTGTGTATATTTAGGTTTATATACCATGTGAGGAAAAATAACATGGGGATATCTAGTTTTATCAAGGTATGTTGTGTACTCTACTAACATATCTTGTACTCCCTAAGAGACAGTGTGGAGCTCTTTATCTCTTTAGTTCAGACCAGTTTTGGTTGAGTGAGTTCCCATTAGTCCATTACCTCAAGATTACAGTGCATCATTTCATCCACATCATGGGATTGTGATCCCCTCCAGAGAATGAGTCTCAGATAGAGTTTTTTGTGTACCTCTATGAGACTATAGTTTGATTCTCTATTATCTTTATACCATAGGAGGAGTTTGTGGAATCAGTGTGACCTCCTTGAGTAGGGAATTATTCCTCCATCTTGCAGGCCGTATCGATAGGGTTCATGATATAGTTATAATATGATCCATTTTGTAGAGGGTTGATCCTAATTGGTTTTTCAGTGCCAGCTAGTGGATTTGGGTGTGACCCCCTATCTGAGTATCAGGGTCTTTCAAAGACCAGTGATATTTTTGGGTGGGGCCCAATGAACATGACCTCTTCGATGAGTGTCTCCTGTGATAGCATGTCTTGTGAAGTAGATTCTCCTATAACAATCATTGCTTCAACTAGAATCATGTGGTTGGTAGTTGGTTGTGACTGCCTGGTGGTGCAATGTCCTTCCTGAGTAAATCTGGGATTTTTCTATATACATTGATTGTTATATCTTTGTATTGAGCTGAATATACTTGATGCTTTGTGTTTTTTATTTTTGGGGTGTCCTACTGGGTATTTAAATACTCACCCCTACATGGACTTTTTCTGCACATGTCATGTATTATGTAGATGACGACCCTTTAGATGGTGTCCTTGGAGGACATGGAGCTGGTGGAGGATAGCTTAAGATTTTCAAACCAATGTGTTTTTCCAAGATTGCATTTGATCTTTGTCTTAACCTTTAGAGAAGGTTAGACTCTTTACAGTTTTTGGTTGGTCTTGTATTTAGCCCCCTTTTCTCTTTCATTAATTTATTATCGTACTCTGGTTGTGGTATTATATATGTATAGATGCATTGGTTTTGGTTGATTTTACATTTCATTCATGTGTGGGCATAGAGATGTGTGCATGTCTACATGTACATTAGGCTAATGTATCCCATTTGTTGGATATGCCTACTCAGTGCCGATCACTAGCCCTAGGCCTATTGGAGGTGGGCTTGGAGTAGTCATGGGTTGGACCCCAGTAGTTCGGGTCATGACACCTAATGCCTTGGTTTTAAGTACAAATGATTCCCCTAAACTCTATTTTTAATTCTTTAACTGAATTTTTTCAAATTGAATTATCATATGTGGCCAAAATATCCTATATAAAGTAAAATATAATATGGGGAGGTAAAATATCCTATGAATATGATATTTACCTTTACCAATTTCTCACTCTATAAATCTCTTATGAGATAATGAAATTTCATACGGGCGACCAATTTTCTCCTATATATGACTTTTTCATTGAAAAATCCCAGTGATCTTAAAAAATATTAAAACCTATTGAAATGTTTCACATTGTATGAATTTTTCCCTTTTCAACTTCAATAAACTTCAAATATCATAAGACAACTCCAAAATACCATTCATATTTCACAAATTTCTTATGTAGAAACCGTGTAGGTGAAATATCCTATGTGAAGGTGTCCTGGGATAATTTCCTTAGTCAAATTCTTCTTGATTCCAATATAAGTTTTCAAGACAATGATAAATTTTCTTATACATTTAATTATATTGCTTGAATTTATTTTTTTACAGTGATTTCGGGCTCTATAGGATAATTTATTTAGCCATATTTTTTCAACCCAAATATGAATCAGAAATTCTTAAAATCAAATCTATCCCCACAAAATCACCTTTGGATATCCTAGAATAACATCAAAATATCCAAAGTTAAGTGTAAATTTTATTCTAATAATTCCAAAGATAAAATAATAAATTAAAAAAAAATTAAAGAATTTAATAAATAAAATCAAAAGTATTCTTCAAACCAAGAAATTTGATAATTTTATTCTAAATGATAAAAATGGTAAGATTAAAACCATTGAAACAAAAGAAGAAATGAATTAAAATGTTATATTTTTAGTATCTACAAGTTCCAACAATTCGGAAAAAATGGTTTTTAGGATGAAACAAGCCCCATGTGTGGGGGATAATGAATAACCTAGTGTGAATGATCGTAAGTAAATTAATTAAATTATATAATTTTAGTTTAGAATAATAATAGTAATTGAATTTATTTTTCAATCTATTCATGATTTATTTAATTATAAAAGAAAAATAAGAAAAGAAAAAATTAATAAACATGATGCTTTCAATGTTCATTAAATAATTATGGGAGGAACAAACCATGTTAATGTCTCATGATTCATCATGTGAAACATCAGACTATAATAATTTTTTTATGAAATTTATGAATTTTTAACTAAGTCTTCAATAGTGTTACAAGTTGGTTTTTGGGTTAACTATTTTCAAGGAAAATAATACAATTCTTAAATATCTTAACCGGGGTATTAAAACTATTTCAAGAGCCTTAAGTTGGTTGGTTGAATTTTTGCTCAAACATCTCTCTTCCCACTTTATCTCTCAAGGTTAATAGAGAGAAATAAAAAGAAATAATAAGATTCAATCAACTTTTTCAAATAAATTGATCACATACCCTTCCTATGATAGAAGGAATGTTTTGAAACACTTTATCCTTGTGTGATAGTAAATAAAGATACTAGGACAATGTTCTAGGATATTTGGGTTTACATATAGATGATTTAGATTGATCCCATATTTTATTCCTTAACACTATGATATCCCAATGATGATTGACACACCCCAATATCGAACACATGAACAAGATACCATTAATTTAATTATTCATATATAAACTCAATTGCATATGATCCTTGCAATAAAACGGGTACAAACATACTGAATCATGCATATTAGGATATGTTTGGGGTAAAAATTTGTAATTTTCCTATTTTCCTGATTTTGTGGAATACCTAGATCATTAAATTGGTATTAGAGAAATCATATAATTATTTAAATAAAAAAATTTAATTAATTTTTCTATAATTAGGATAGAGGGTTTCAATATAGTCTCAACACCACTCATGAAACATTAATCCAATTCAAAATGACCAAGAAATTTTTATTTTAAGATTGAATTATTTTTTGATATTAAAAAATTAAATTATTATTTTTTTGTCAGGGAGGAGGAGCACACCAGCGTAGGGAGGCACTGGGGATGAGGCTGCATCACCGCGGGATGGGTTTTGGCCTTCTATTTCTACTCATAGTAAGAAAATATAAAAAATTATTATATTCATGGGTGTAAAAATCCCACCACACTTTTAACATAGCATCTGCCATGTATTGTCATGGGGTGGCAGCTACCTACAACACATGAGCGAAAACCTTATAATTTTTGTTGTAAAAAAATTATTTATATATATGACAACAAAACATGGGTGCCGCTAGGTAGCTCTTGTTTTCCCCATGTAGGGTGTGCCCCTCCACTAACCTTCCCACCCAACTTGGTTGATCTGGCCTGACCTACCCATCTAGGCCCGATTAGGGCCCAGAATCCCTCGGGGCTGTTTTAAGACCCAGGAATTCGGGAATAATTATTAAAAATTTATAATAATTTTTTTAAAAATATTATAAATTTATTAAAACAATTTTTTGGGATGTCAGACTTTAATTTTATGAATTAAAATTAGTTTAATATATTTTAATTCATAATAAATTCCCTTAAGTATAATTATTTTCAAATTTAATTTTATTATATGAGTTTAATGTATATTGACTGATCATGGACTTGACCAATAATTTTATTTTTTGTGTTTAATTAATTATTTATTTAATTATTATAATGTGAAATGTTTGTAATAATTAATTAATAAATGATGATCTACACATCTTCCCTCAACCTCATTATATATATAAGGGTTGCATGTCCATAAGAGATATTATTTATCTGTAGATGCCTCTCTCACCTATCAGTGAATGCTATTTTATAATGAGGAGGAAAAAGGAGACGTAGTTTGTGTTAAGGCATCATGAAGAACCATATGAGAGTTAGATGTATTTTTATGGGGTGAGCACTGTAACTCAATTAAAATGAGGATCAAGGAGTTTACCTTAAGTTATTTTTTAATCCATCATTTTCTTAGTGGATCAACAATTAGAAACTTTTCATGTTCATTTCATTAATTTTTTATATACATGATTAATTATTTGTTAATTTGTGGATGAAACATGATTATATAGGATAGTTAATGATAATTTATAGATAAAATAAATGAACATACATGATGACTAATTTCTCTTAATTAATGTTTAAATTTGTGGGCATGATCACATCATAACAGACATGATAAATTGAGTCGTATTTCAGTCATGGAAAAAAAATAAAAGGACTTTAAAACATGAAAATAAATATTAATTCATAAGTTCTAACCACCATGTAAATTGGAATGAAAATATAGTCTGAGGTTATCTTCATATATAGTTTAGGGTTCCTCCCTATATCGTGGAGTTCTAACAAGAGCGGTGGGTCAACTTAACTAAAATTGGAATCCAATAAAGTGTTATATCTTTCTTGGTGAAATTTTGGAGGTAGGAATTGTTAGAATCAATTTTAAATATTTATAGGAGATGATAATCTATTCAAAAAATCAAGGAACCATAATTTAATGTCACTGTCTATCAAAAATACTACCTTAAACTCTATAAGTAGTTGTAACTTCATAGATCTGGTTATAAAGAGAGGTTTAAGGATCCTTTCTCACTAGAATACATAAATATACTAACTATTATGAATCTAGTAGTTTAGGAATACAAGCATTTGAATAAAATATTAAGAGACATTTAATATTAATAAGTATATAATGTCTAAATATTAATAAGAAATATAAGAGTACTAATCTTTTAAAATTTATTTTTATAGAAAAAATGTCGAGTAATACCGAAAATTAACTATGATTAATACTGGAAAATGAGTACATCCTTCCCAAAACTAATTTCCAAGAGTGGTACATGAGATTATACTTGATACTATGTTATAAAAGGAAATTATATGTAATGTAGTCCTCACTACCAGATAATCCACCTCAGAATTCAAGTGAGGGTGAAACAATATGCTTATAGGATATGCATGGATGATTCATTTAATGCATATATCATTATGTTATCATCAATATCTATTGAGTTGAGAAAGTGATATGAGGATATGGGTTTTTATGCTGTGTTATCTCATCTATAAGTAATTTGTTAGAAGAAAGTGAAGAAATAAATGAATGAGATTATCATTACACCTAACGTAAGTAAATTAAAAGATGTAATTCATATTGTTCCCCATGTAATCAATGTGATAGAGTACATTTATTGAATGGAAAAATTGGGATTCAAATTAAATCATGGTATTTTAATAAATCTCACTCTCTCATCCAAGCCACCCATTTATTTAAGTTTCATTGAAAATTATAAATTGAACTATATGGAGAAGTGAGGAAGAGCGCATAATGAGGATCCTATCAAAAAAAATTATGAACGCAAGAAAATGTAGTGAGATAGTGGGACTAGGGTTGTCTTTGGAGAGGACGGTGTTTTATTATGTGTTTTCCTATTATATTTTGTGGGTTTGGTGTGTATTGAAAATAGTGATTGATGGTGTTTGAGAATGAAATTTATATGGTTGTTTGAATTTAGTTTTAATTATAGTGATCTAACCTTATATAATATCCTTCATCAATTATCAAATCATCATTCAAATTAACTCTCCTTCTCTCTCTAATCAGTTGAAACTTCGATTGATTTTCCCTCACTTAATGATTTCATCTTGGATAGAGAAATTAAATAACCACTATAGTCTTTATCCTTTATGATCCAATATATTATATATGAATTAACCCACTAATTACCATCATAGGCACTGAAGAATTTTTGGGTATAATGCGTGTGAAAAACTGAGAATGATAGAAAAAGAACTTAAATAAATAGAATAATGGAAATATCTTATTTTATAGGAACTCAAAAGCTTCTAGAAAAATAAGAAAAATATAATTTAGAATTTAATAATTAAATTAATTAATAGGGGTGGGGAGATTATGCTTGGATTGACCACTAGGTTTCTAGTGTTCCATCATTGTAGATTATAGTAAAATAAAATAAAGAAAAAATTAAGTAGTAGAAAATCTATTGATCGATCAACAACTCCCCTCAATAAGGAATTGTTTACCTCTTTATAGGAATCAATGAATGATCATGGTTTCCTTCCATGATTTAGCAGCTTTTCTCTCAACATGAGTAATATGGGATTATTATTCAACCTTGGGTGATCTTCATTCCTCTATAATTATCTATTTTGTATTACCTCAACTCCCATTACTTTTATAGACACAATTTTTCTTGGTTTAGGTTTTTAATTCCACCATCAAGACCCCCTATCAAATATTTTTCTTAATAGTATTCCCCTACCATGATTATGGTCTTCTTATTTAGTTGGATAAATTCCATGTCTCTCAGTTGTTTGAAATCTCCCCAATATAGTTGAACCATGGAATTGAATATGATTTTAGGTCATTCCTATTTTATATTTCAAGAGTTCAAATTTTTTCTATTTTTTAGAAAAATCTTAAATTCATAAGATCTAGGAAGTATGATGCACAAATTGAAAGTTTGATGCAGAAGTATAATATGATTGTGGGCTATAAAAATTCATAAACTCACTAAAGTTTAATGATGAAGTTAGAAGATGAAGTCATATTCTTGACAGTCATGTCCTATAGTGGGTTGAAATTCATACGATGGGCATATCTAAAGTGATGGGATGGAAGTTATATAAGATCTTCAAAGTCATATGCTCGATGAGTTTAGTACTAAAAACCTTATAAAATTTCCAATAAAATATTACACTTTACTTGACACATATTTTTATGATGAGGCCAAATTTTTATGATATGGTGGAAGTCATACACTCCATTGTAGAGTCATATTCTTGGCTAGTTGAAGTCATACGAAATGTTATCCATTTTCATTTTTAGACCCCCAACCCATGAAAATCAAAATCAGTGTAGTCCTTGTCTGAATTAATATATAAATGAATTAAATAATAATAATTTGAATTTATAGAGTATTATAAAATTAATTCTAGGATCAATGCATGACTTCACAAAAAAATACCATAAATGAATAAAATAATTAAAACTCATGATTTATTCCATTTTAAATTTTAATTACATATTCACTAAAGTTAAAGGGGGGAAATTTCCCAAGTTTTATCTAAATTATGGGGTTAATTTCCAATGAAAAACATTTTAAATTTTTAAAATTTTGGATCTCATCACTCCCCCACACTTAATGTATTTTACTATTAGGAAATACATTGAATTCATCCAAAAAAGGCTATAATTTCTAGGTTCAAACACAAACTATAAATAAAATAAAACACGGATTTATCTGTCATTACAATTATCAAGCCTCCTCTATGAATCTAATCACAATACCCAATTTATTTTGAGTAAAATTTACAATTCCAAGAGTGATGAAAAAATATATTTTAATGGAAATAAAACATTAACAAGGGGTCCTTTCATTTATCCTTCTTTCTAAGGTTCCATAAAGAAAAGTTCCATTTTCCACTTCCATGATACAACTCAAATATAAAATTATTATTAGTAAATTTCCCCCTTATTCATTTGAGTTCAATATTCCTCTCACCTGAATATATTAATTTTTGAGAATTATGAAATTATTGAATTTTTCTAATCCATGTTTTTCTGGAAATAAATTTCTCAATGTACAATGTCTTTCATTACTCACAAAACTAGTGCCAAATCATATAAAAACATTATATGGCATCCCAATTTCCCATTTTAATCCATTTTAAAGGGACTTATGAAAATATATTTTGAGTTATCTCCTTGAGGTGTGCTTTTTACAAAGTCCAAGTTACCAAGGTTCATATTCAAAATTCTAGTTTCCCTGAGTCATAATTTCAATTTTACAAAATTATTTTCTATCAAACTCCTTATCCCAGATCAAAAATATAAATTTTCATGAAAGAAATGGAAAAATAAAAAATAAATCATATATTTTAAACAATTTAACAACCAGTGAAATCCTTAAAACTAGCATGAAATTCATTCCCTAGGAAGGGAAACTCTAAAACCTCAATTTCATAGACTTAAAAAATACAAAAAATCTAAAAAAGAAAAGAAAAAAGTATGTATATTGGTTTTAAAATAGATTCTAAAAATAGATTTTTTTTATCCCCCTTTTTTTGTGTTTTATTTTAGGCTATAAACACACAAAAATAAAGAAAAAAATAGACAGCTTAAAATATTTACACCCTAAGCTATTTTTTCCTCTCCCCCACACTTATCTAAGAAACAACTTCAATTAATTATCGCATACAATTTATTATTGAATAAAAATACTAAATATAATTATCTTGACTATTGTAAATGAAAAAAAAGGAAAACATGATACTTATCATTCATATTCAGTAGGGAGGAGTTTGCACTCCTCCATTGGTTCCTTCCAAAAATCTTTCTTAAATTGCTCTAGCTACTATCTATTAACTTTAAATAGTTTCTATGATTCAACTCATTTTATTTCAACTAAACTAAATGGATTTTATTGGTAATTATAAATTTTCTAATCCACCTACAATTAAGCTTACCTATAAGGAACTTTATCCTAGAGGAAAATAATAGCACTTTGTCTCAAACTTTGAAGTCACTTTTTTGAATGACTTTTTAATACACACATATGTATTTATACTTATAAAATAGATAATTTTCATATTCCTCTATTATAATATCTATTAGTAACATCATTGGGATATTTCTTTTCTCCATAAACTTTCTTAACTCCAGGTTTACCCTCTTTACAGCCTAGTATGATTTGTGATGCAATTCAATAGGTAGGTGGATCCTTTTACAATAAACCATATGATAAGGGGATATACCTAGGGGTTTTAAAGGTATTTTTGTATGCTCATAGTTAATCCTCTAATTTTTTTCTCTAATCCTTCTGTTTGGGTTGCGCTATCATTTCCAAAATCCTTTTTTTGTGGTAAGCAGTTAAGGTCTTGTGTTGAACTTTATACTTCTTCATAAGGTATTCCATGATATTTTTTTAAAAAAATATTTCCTTGATCAATGATTATAAGTTAGGGTACTCCAAACCTAAAATAATATTTGATCTTAGAAACCCAATAACAAATATTTTATAATTAATTCAGGTTTCTTGTGTTTTAATCCACCTAGACCCATAATATACTACAAGTAATATATAGGAAAATATAAGTCATATGGGAAATAGATCCATGAAATATAATCCACATACATCAAATAGTTCACAAAAAATCAATTATTGTTGGATAATTTCCTTTATTTTATAAATTCCTCCAGTAAATTGCCAGTTTTTACATGATTTGAAAGATTCATGTGAGTCTTTAAAAATTGATGACCAAAACAAACCAACTTCAAAAACTTTTCTGAGTGTTCTTTGAGGACAAAAAACATCACCCACATTAAATTATATGAAAAAATAAAAGCCCAAATTTTACCTCTTCCTTAGGTATGCACTTCCTTATCACTTAGTCATTATAAATTTTCCATAAATAAGGATCCTTCCAAACATAATATTGAGAATTTAATTTTAGATTAAGAGTTTATGTAAAGACCCGTAAATTTCAAGGAAATTTTTTTCTTAATTTTCTTTGGAATTTTACAAGAATGCAGTTTCTGACGGCACCTGATTTCGAGGCCCAGTGTGCCCAGAATCATTTTCCGAAGTTTGGCTCAGGTACGTTCAGTGAACGAATGAGCGGGTTTTTCTAACTTTTGAACTGGTGCTCGGAATCAAATTCTGAGGGCACCGATTGAATCGTAGCGCCGGTATTTTCTTAGAAACACCTCTTCCAGAGTTGCGTTTTCTCGGGTGTGGTTTTTAATTTTGGGGCTTTAAGTTAAGAAATAAAATAATGCGGTACGACAAACTTTATTTTATTTCACATTAAGCCACTTAAAATCCACTTTAAGCTGCTTAAGATGAGTTGAAACGGATAGGGTAGAACCCGAAATATCCTACCCTCCTGGTAGGATATTTGTGAGGTGGGGCCCGCCCAAGCCCCACCGTTTCTTTTTAGCTAAGTAACGCACCCGCGAAAACCCGTCATTATGAAAGTCAACTGACGCGTTTTCTTAAATTATTAACGCACCAATTAATTGGGAGGTTTTATTCATTGAATTAATTCTATGAATTAATGGGTCGTTACTTAACTTATCTTTTTTTCGTTTGTTGTCATGATAATAAAATAAGACCAACGCTATTCTTATTAAGTGTTGTTCGTTGAGAGGATTTGACAGAAACCTCAAGTTCTTCCTCCTTCTTCGCAAAGAATTCAAAGAACGCGAAGAACGCGAAAAACATGAAGAACGACGGCCTTCGACGAAAGGCGACGAAGAATGCCGAACCCTCGGAGATCGACGATGCGAAGCCTTGTACCGCGACGCCAACGAATCTCCCTTCGCGACGCTTCTTCCGCGACGATCCAACCCCGCGACAACCTTCTATCGACAACTACAAGGTAGGGGGTTGCACTCCTTTTTAAATTCTTTGTGGATTATAACAACAACATGGATTTAATTATTATTAATTAAATCTGTATGTTCTCGATCCTTGGAGTTCGTTGACGCGATGCCGAGTACCGCACAACAGCGACGCCCTTCCGCGACATGGCGACCCTTTCTTCCATGAAGGTCGATCTCGCGTCCAACGACGAAGTTAAGGTAGGGGATTTTATTTGGGTGTTCTATTATCTTTTGAGAAAAGAACGATGAGTGTGGACCAACCAATTCCAGGTTGATCCGCAGATCGTTCGTTCATGCTGATTGATGTTGAGGATTATTATTTAATTTGTTCGTGATTATTACCTTGACGATCTTCGTGAAATATGACCTTTTTCTACCAATTAACGAGAGGGGGTCGGACCGCACAAACACGGCCGACCCTCCTCCTTATCCTTGCGGGCTTCTTTTGTGGATTGAAATGGGGATGGAATGCTGTCATCGCACCGCGCGGAAACGTGCGGCAAGGAATGTGCGGCGCCGTCACGCCGCGTCAGAGAAACCCGAAGACATCCGCGGACGGAGTCGGGCCACGGCGAAGGGGCGCGACGCCATCGCGTCGCGCCGGAGAACCACGAAGGCGACGCGTTTTGTTAATTGACGTGCGGATTGTCGGAAGACGACGAACGGGGCCGCAAGGGCGATTTGAAAGCTTTGCAGCAAAGGTCAGGTCCCGGGAGGAGCTACGGCACAGACGGAAGCGAAATCGGACCACCGGAGCAACTCCAGTGGCCCGCGGAACCCACCGTCGGCGCGGGTCGCCGGCGGCCGGAGGCGGCGGCGGCGGCCAGCGGACCCGCGGCCGCGCTTGTCCGGCACACAAGGGATGCGGCTTTTCCGTGTCCGCAGAGCCAGCGCGGCCCCACGCGGGGCCGCGACACCTTCATCTCGCGGGGGCAGCGCCCCACGGCTCCCTCGCTCGGCCGCTCGGCCGAGCCGAGCCGGGCCGGCCTGACCGGCCGGGTCGCACCCTGGCCGGGCCGGGCCGCGCCGAACCGGGTCTGACCCGGACCCGAGTCGGGTCGACCCGGTTTGGGCCGACCCAGGGGGGGTCGGGCCGGGTCAGTCCGGGCCCAGACCCCCAGTCTTCGGACCGTTTTTGGTCTTTTACCTGTATCTTGAGCTACGGGCCTCCAAACGACGCGCCGTCAGCGGAGATGCGATCCTTGGATCGAGACGGTCATTTTGGTATATCGCACTCAAAGTTTCGGAACATTTTGGGTTCGGCCGGGTTGGTTCGTACACGAAACCAACCAGGCCCTCAGAGCGGAAACACTCATATCTTGAGCTCTGGACGTCCGATTGACGTACCGTAGACTTTGATGCTTTCCTATAAGTGAGACGGATCTTTTGGCTTACTCCACTCGAGGTTTGGATGTCGTCGGAGTGCGGTCGGGTTGGTTCACTCACGAAACCAACCGGGCCCCTGGAACGAAAAAGCCAATAACTCACAGACCGGGCGTCCGATTGACGCACTGTTTGTCTCGTTGATTTCCTCTTGTTGGGACATAACTTTTGGCATACTTCGCCCGAGTTTTGGATGCAGTTGGATAGTGGACGGGTTGTATTGCACCTGAAATCCAACCGGGCCCCTGGAACGGAAAAGCTAATATCTTTCAGACTGGACGTCCGTTTGACGAACCGTCAGCAGCATTGGTGATCACGTTGAAAAACGGTCCCTATGCGTATACCCTATGAGAGTTCGGGGTACAGTTGAGATACGGCCGGGTTGGTTCGCTCACGAAACCAACCGGGACCCTGGGACGAAAAGGCTAATAAATCACAGACCGGGCATCCGATTGATGCGCCGTCTGTTGCGTTGAGACCCCTATGACGAGGCGGTCCTTTGAGATCCTTCTTCGTGGGACTTTGTGATACTTGGAGTATCGACCTGTAGATGGCCCGCGGTACTCAACAGGAGGAGTACCTCAGCAGTCTTAGGTCAGTGAGCAGTACCTCAGAGTCGTGACAGGACCACTGTACACTCCAGAGAAGGAGCTCTTCAGCAGTTATGGTTTCGATAATGAAAATCTTGGTTTGAGATGAGTCTAAGACCTTTGTGTTTCCTCATGATTGAGATGGGTTACTTGATAACTTAGGTATATATATGGGCATATACCTGGGTAGTGGTTATCCGTTGATTTCACAATCCTTGTGTTTCCTCATGATTGAGATGGGTTACTTGATAACTTAGGTATATGTATGGGCATATACCTGGGTAGTGGTTATCTGTTGATTTCACAATCCTTGTGTTTCCTCAGGATTGAGATGGGTTACTTGATAACTTAGGTATATGTATGGGCATATACCTAAGTAGAGATTATCTATTGAGATCTTCTTTGTGGTTATCCTTGTTGGTTTTAGTGAGACCTTGAGGGACTCGGGGTCCCTACTGAGTATCGTTATACTCACCCCTGCACGGGCTATGCCCGCACCTCGTTGTGTTGGTTGCAGACGACGGGCAGTGCTGACGAAGGCCGAGTGTTCGAGGACTGGACGGTACCCGGAGGTGGAATACACGACGAGTCAGTACCCGGAGGTGGACTACATGATGAAACGACACACGGAGGAGGTTGACGGGAGAGAGCGTTGAGGAGGCTATCTGTACCTACCCTTTAGGTAGGATCTGTGGTGGACGACCAGGAGTTGCGCCATCTGTACCTACCCTTCAGGTAGGATCCATGGTGGATGACCAGGAGCTGCGCCATCTGTACCTACCCTTCAGGTAGGATCTGAGGAGGAGAACCCAGGAGCTGCTTCCTTTCTTCCAGTTGTTGTCTTTTTCTGTTGTACTTTGTTCATTTGTAGTTGTACTTCATTTGGGGTTTGTATTCTGGCCCATTTACCTTTCAGCACTTCTTCGTGTACTTATTGTTTTACTTCCGCTTGTACTCTGTAGTGTTTTGTTTACTTTTATAAAGGCAATGTCTTCTCAGTTATCGGGATTTACGCCTTTGGTGCTAGTCGCCAGCCCCTGGCCTATGGAAGGCGGGCTTGGGATAGTCACGGCATGGGCCCCGAGGACGGGTCGTGACAGTTTAATGATTATAAAATAAGGGAGGTACATTTTATGTGAATAATAATTTCACAATATTAGTATATCGGGGTAAATTAGTGATTGTATGTAGCTACTTGTTGGAGAGGGAATCATCTAGGGTTGTCTTTGTGGGTGTTTCTTTTCCTCAGCGGTGTGGTAAAATCTACTCATGTGAACTACAACCAAGTTCTCACAACCCTTATTGTCTTTAATATCTAATTAAAAATTTTATAATAGAAGAATATATCTAAATAATATTGAATTTGAATCATCCTTCTTAATCAAGTATCTAAGTTCTGAATGATCATAAAAAATGGTGAGTTTACTTCCTAGAAAATATGAAAAAAATTCTATAAAGAAACAAAAATAGCCAAAAACTTCTTATCTATTTTTGTGTAATTTATTTGGGATATCTATAGGGTCAGTAAAGTTTAATCTATAACATGTGGTTTTCTGTTAATACTTTGCTATAGCATAACTCCAACGGCTTGGATTGAGGCTTCACATAACACTTCAAAAAGGCCTTTATAAATTGGTGGGATTATCATAGGAGTTGTGGTCAAGATCACCTTTGTTTAATCAAAGGATTCTCGGGATGAATAATTAAACACAAATTTAGTTTCCTTTTTAGTAGTCTGGTCAAGTTCAAGGTATTATTATTGAATTCTTTCATAAATATTCTATAAAATCTTACATGTACAGAAAATAATCTAATGTGTCTCACAGTGGTGGGGTAAGGAAATGTAGAAATGATATTAATTGTAAAATCCTAACCTTTCCAGATATGTATTATAATTTTTTCATGTATTTTTTTCCTTAATTTATTATTTCTTTGGTTAGATCTTGTCTCAAGTGTGTTTAGGTGAGTTTTGGAAGCTTTTGGAGGGTTTTTGGGTAGAGCAGGGTTAGTGCATGATTTTTCCAAACCATGTGCCCACCCCAAAAAAACCATGAACCATGAGAAATATGGGGATTTCATGGTTGTTGTATGGTTAAAAAAACTATATTCCCACCCTATAGAAAACATTCACCCCAAACAGTAGGGGGCATGGTAAAGGGAAATGATTTTTCTACCTGTGCAGCCCTTCCAGGAAACCGTGTTCATAGACATTTAAACCTATGAAAATTAGGTTAAAATTTTCCAAACCCCCCAATTTATAACCTTAATCACCCTACTAGGACAAAATGGTTTTTTTTATTTTGTAGGATCCTAAGAAAATTCTTATACTCATCAAACCCATTCCTTTGTGAATCAAATATTCAGTGGAAGGAATGGAACTCTCTTCTGTATGTGATATCATTCTTCTTTAGGATCATATCACTCTCATATTTATTCCCCTTAGAGAGGGATGAATTATCCCATTGTTTATGGTTTTGATCTAGGTTTTAATGGATCTTTTTTATTGGATCTTGATCCTAGGTTTTGGTCCTAGATATACTTCTTCATTGTGATTTCAGTCATCCTACCTCAAATTAAGGCTAATGTTGGGTGATAATTCATCAATGATCCAATGTTAGGTGTTCAATATTCTAATTTCCATTATCTTGATAATGGTATTATGTATGTGATTATATAATTTCATTTCCATGTTTTGAAAATACCCTTAAATTAGTTATGTGAATTGAATTCCTAAGAAATTATGAGACCCTTCTCGGTTCTTGATGGATCTATTAGATATTAAGAGACTGGGCATGATTGAAACCCATGGGGTGTGATAATTATCCTCAAATTGATAAATATGGAATTAAAAGGGGGAATTAATGGGTTTATGAAATTAAACTAGTTGTGAATATGTTGTCATGATAACTTGTTGTAAATATTTTTTCCACTTTCCATTGAAGTGTTAATGAGATATCAGATGTATTATTGAAATTAGGTTAAATGGATATATTATAATGAAATGATACATTGTGTTGTGGATTCTTGATAAATGGGTTTTTAATGTGGAACCATAATATAAATATTTGTGTAAATGTGAACAATGAAAAGAGGGTTATGGACATATGCTTAAAGTGCCCATGGGGTTCCAGACTACTGCTCTAAGCCCCCAGTTCATGCATGTGAATCGGTGATGGAATAATTATTTATGTACCCATGATTTTGGTTCTAGACTAATGATCTAACTATTCATGATATTGGTGAGAGACTTAATCTCCAAGTGCCATATAAAATGATACTGGACTGATGCTCCATGTATCTGGGATAATGGTGCCTGGACTGACTCTCTAAGGTACCAAAATGAATTTTGAATTAAATTGAATAAATAAATATAGTGAATTGATAAAATGGTAAGATCCCATTGGTGTATGGTTCAAACTTCGACGTGGGATGAAGCATGTATGATTGTCTTAGGTGTCACCTTGAACTTGAGGGCCAAAGTGGTTAATTAAATAATAATAAATTTGAAACCTATTTACTTTTATTGGACTATTTATTATTTCTTTATACAACTACACACACTATTATAAACTAGATATTGCTTTAGACACCATTGGTGGTGTCCTATCGAGTTGTACTCACACCCTACTCGGGTCGTTTTTTGGTACCCAAATAGACTTTGTGTTTACAGGATGGGATAAGGGCAAGTGCTCTATGTTTGATGGATATGTTGGGATTCAGGATGGTATGTGGATGAGGAAATCATACATGATGTCGGGTCCCACTTGAGAGATTTCATTGTGTCTTTATTTTTGGGTTTCAGTGACACTTGAAACATATATCGCATGACATATCTACTGCTTTGGTTTATGGTCATTTTCCCTTGCTTCAGGATTCTTCTTGTGATGTATGGTCTTTATTGATTATTGTATTATCTTTTCTATTTATTATAGTTAGTTTCATTGTTTTCTTTGTTTGATAAGGAGGGTATAGTCTCCCCACATGACTTATTAGACCCTTGATATTAGTCAGTAGCCTCTAGCATATGGTGAGGCATGTTTGAGGTCATGCAATGAACCATCTTAGTGCATTGGTATGTGTCACCCGGGTTGAGACATCATAAAGTGGTATCAAAGTATTATTCTTTTCTTTTCAGTTGTATTATTATTTAGGAAAGGTAAAAAAGAGACTAGTATGATTCAGGCCTTGTTCATGAGCTCATACATGGGAGTAGATAATCCATGTGCGGGGGAAAACCCAAGTACCCATAGAGGTATTGTTATTCTTGATGTTTGTTGTTACAGTTGAATGTTATTTCACCTTGGGTGATGCACTTGTTGTGTGATGCTATTGTTTTTTGATATTTTACTCATGGCCTCGTATGGAGCGAGATTTGATTATTCATGCATCATTATAGGAAATGTGAATTTATGTGACATGAATCATATTAGGCAAACCTATAAAATAAATTTATAGGTGAGTTATGGGGAGTGAGAATTATTTTCCTTATTTGAGTAATTCAAAAGAAATGGTGCCTAGAAATGGATTAATAAATGTTAAAAGATGTAAAATGTGGTAGTTTTAAATGATTAAAGGGGTTTTTGATGAAAAAATTATAATTATGATGAGTTTTTTACCCTGTGTTAGCCATGGCCTAGGTTAGGGATGGTTGAGGGTTGTGATAGTGCCTTGGTTTTGACCATGGGGAAGTGTATGAGGGATTACTTGTTATAACTTTATGTGAATCCCTATTATGTAAATATGTTAGTAATGTGTTATGTGTCCTAAGACATATTCCTGTAATTGTAGATACATTCCTTCATGATGATGTTTGTGGGTAGGAAAATAGGGATACATTGCTATAAATGATCCTCTAGTAGTGGGAAAACAGGCTCTGATAGTTCTAGGCGAAGGAGTGGGAGAGTGGTTCCATGATAACATCACTTTCTTTATGTAGTTCATGGAGAGATACCCAGGATGAGTAGTGTGTAATATTTCTAATATGATCCAAGGTTTCAAGTTGCAACACCCTCCAACATTCACTATAGAGGGTGGACCTGAGTCAGCTGAGTTCTGGATTGATTCCATCTAGAAAATTATTGAACATTTAGAGACTCATCCAAATAAAGAGTCAATTTGGCTACTTATATATTATGAGGTCAAGTGAAGAATTGGTGGTATATTCGGGCTTAGGAGGAGTAGATGGAGGTAATGGTATGAAAATAATTTTAGGAGAAGTTCCTAGAACACTTTTACCCAGAGACACTAAGACTAGAGATGGAGGTGGAGTTTATGCGGTTAACCCAAAGAAGCATATCAGTTATGGACTATGCTGGTCACTTCACCAACTTGAAATGTTTTGTTCTATAATTGGTTATATATGAGGTATCTATAGTGAGATATTTTCAGGAGGGCTTAAATGTGTGATTAAGTCCCATGTTAACATCTTATGATTGAAGAGTTTTTTGAGGTGGTGAATTAGGATCTCATTTATAAGGGGAACCTAAAGAAGGATTCTAGTGGAGGATATGTGGTTTAAACTGTATGAATAGAAGGTATGTCTTTCAAGGGTAGTAAGTGTCTCTATGAGAACATTAACCATGGTAGTGGCAAACAAAGTAACCAAGTAGAAGGATTAGTCACTCAAGATAGTAATTGAGTGTTCTTCCATTAGTACGGCATGCTAGGACACATTTTTAGTTAGTGTCCCTAACCACCAATAGAGTACCAATATTGAAACAATATGGGATACCTATAGAGATATTTTAGGAACCCTTGATAGGTGGGTGGTGATAGAGTAGCTAGGCTAAACCATATTACTGGAATGGGGTCTTCTACCCCACACTAGACAGGTAGTTCGAGTTCTAAAAGTCATGATGATTGGGGAATCAAACATGGTACTTTAAGGAAAGAGCACCTGTATTAGAAAAGTAGTGTAGATCAGGGAACTCATGATAGATAATAGGTTAGAGGGATAGGTAAGTTACATGTACTTCATCTCACACTTGTTGATAGTGAGGTTGGGTTATCAATAGTTAGAGGTACAATTCTTTAGATTATATAATTGAGGGTGTTTTATTTGATATCGAAGGCTCACATTGTTTTATATTTGATCAACTTGTGAATAGTTTCAGTTTCATATTGAGGATTTTGTGCAGTGTTGTGATGATATAAATTCCATTGGTAGTGTGGTAGAAGTAGATCTATCTATTCAAAGGGTGTTCCCTCAAGGTTGGTGAGTATCGTTTCATTTGGGATCTGTACATATTTGACATGTCATGTTTTGACTTGATTTTGGGCATGGAATGGTTGGTATCATACCAAGACCACATCGATTATTATCATAGGAGGGTATATTTGAAATTTCCTAAGGGTGACAGATATGTTCATCGTCGAGAATGGGATATCCAGATAGGTTGTGCGGGGCCAGTTCATCAGCAACTTGGGGAGCTCACCACCCAGGTTTCAAGTATTTTGTTAGATGATGGGGGTTTATATAATAGTTTCTTTCAACCCATAGTGGATTGGTTTCAGGATGTGTTTCTTGAGGACTTCTCAAGTCTTCCACCCAAGATAGATGTTGACTTTACAACTGATATAATTCCTAGAGATGAACTATTTTCCAATCCACCTTACATAATGGAACCAAGAGAGATTCAATAGATTAAGACTCGGCTATAATAATTGATGGATAAAGGATTTATCCATCATAGAATGTTTCATTGGGGTTCTATGGTTTTTCTCTAAGAAGGATGGAAGGGTGTTACATTTATGTGTCATTTACTGGAATTTGAACAAGATAATAGTTAAGAGTCGGTATCCTATTCCACATATCGATGATCTATTAGACCAGCTAAGGGGTTCTTTTGTATTTACTGAGATCGATTTGTGGTTAGGGTATCATCAGTTGAGATTGAGACCTTATGGTATAACATAGACTGCATTTAGGGGTATGTATGGCATGTATGAGTTCATTTTTATTCCATTTGGATTGAAAAATGATCCTACTGTGTTAATTTAATTGATGGACAGAATCTTCCACATGTTCTTCAATCATTTTTTGGTTTTTTTCATCGATGAAATCCTAGTGTACTCCCAGACTCGTGGTGATTATTCCAAACATCATAAAATCATCCTAAATACGATGGGAGAGCATAGTATATATTCCAAACTATCTAAATTCCAATTCTAGATCAATGAGGAAATTTCTTGGGTCACAACATCTTTGATAAAGGTGTGTCAATGTACTCATAGAAAGTTATAGGTAGTTATTTCTTGGGAACATCCCAATAATGTTTTTGATATTCGAATATTTTTAGGGTTATAAGTATATTATTGGAGTTTCAATAAATATTTTTCTTGTGTGGAATCTTTGATTTTAGTATTGACTAGAAGGGTATAAAATTTGAATGCTATTGATCTTGTGAAAATTATTTCAAGGATTTAAATAATTTCTTGAAAATTTCACCAATTTTGATCCTACCCGAACTGATTGAAGATTATATATTGTATTGTGATGCATCTTGGATCATAATTGGAGCAATATTTATGTAGAGAGATCAGGTTTTTTCATATGGGTCACTAAAGTTTAGGACACATGAAAATAATTAACCTACACATGATCTTGAGTTAGCCATAGTGGTTTATGCCTTAAAGTGTTGGAGACATTACCTATTGGATGAAAGGTTTATTGTGTATACTGAGCACAAAAGTTTAAAGTATGTCTTTTCACAATGATATTTAAATCTCTTAAAGTGGATGTGGGTTGAGTATATGTTGTTGTTTGACTTTGATCTAGCCTATACTCTCAGAAATGAGAACAGTGTTGCTGATTCCTTAAGCAGAAAGACACGGACTCAGGTAGTCCAAGAGCCTTGTTCTGAGTGGAAGATGATGTCCTTACTGGCTGAGATTCATATAGAGGTTCGGGAGGGATAGGAGAAGATTAACCTCATGTCTTTATTGATGGATTACACCCTTCTCAGCTAGATCAATGATAGTTATTATAAGGATCTGAAGTCTTTTTCCTTGAGGGAAAGCCTTAAAAGTGGGGAGTCACCTTCTGATTGGATTATAGATGAGAATGTGATCATCCATGTTATGGTCCATGTTATTCTACCTATGTTTATGTGAGAGGAGTTGATGAGTGATTTTCATGCATCGATTTGGGTAGTTCACCCTTTTTTGATCAATATGTACCGCGATCTTCAGATATAGTATTGGTTTCTAATAACAAAAAAGGAAATTGTGAGTTTTGTGACACAATGTTACACCTGTCAATAGGTGAATTATGATAATCAATGACCCGGTGGTTTGTTACATCCACTTCCAATTCCATAATGGAAGTGGGATGACATTACCATGGAATTTTTTGTAGGGATTTTGATGACCCCTTAAAAGAATTATGCAATATTGGTGATTGTGGACTGATGGATGAATGTAGCCCATTTCTTTCCAATTAGGGATACTTTCATAGTTGATCAGTTGGATGATTTTTATATTTAGGAGATATTGTGTTTTCATGGGGTTTATTTAAGTATATTTTTATATCATGACATTTATTTTACTTCACGCTTCTAGAAAGGATTTCAAAATTCATTGGGTACTCGTGAATTTTTAAGTAAAACTTTTCACCCACAGACTGGCGGGCAATTAGAACGTAATATTTAGGTGTTAGAGGACTTATTTTTGGAATGTTTCCTAGATTTTGGCGGTTCATGGGAGAAGAAATTAGTTCTCATTTATTTCACCTATAAAAATAGTTTACAGGTGACTATTCATATGGAACCATATGAGGAACTTTATGGTAGGCCATGTAGATCACCTTTATGTTGGATGGAGGCAGTTGAGTTAGAGTTTTTGGGACTGAGTCTCATATAAGAAACATCATAGAAGGTTCAGTTGATTTGTAAATGTATGGATAGAGTATAGAGTAGACATAAATCTTATGTTGATCAATTTTATTGACCTCTTGAGTTTACAGTGGGTGATCATTCATTCCTTTGGGTGTCACCGAGATTGGGTCACCATAGGATTCAGAAGCAGGGAAAGTTTGTGTCCAAGTTTTTCAGACCAGTTTAGATTATAGATAGGATTAGACCAGTGGAATATTTATTGTATCTTCCATATAGGTATAGTGTTATGCATTATGTTTTTCATGTGTCAAAAATTCAGCAGTATCACCCAGACCCGTCTCATGTGATCGATGTTGATGATGTTGAGCTTGAGGTTGATACATCCTTTGAGGAGCATCCAATTCATTTTATGGGTCGTAGTGAGAAAGTTTTTTTGGGAAAGAATATATCATTGTTCCAAGTGTTATGGAATAATGGACATCTTCAAGTGGAAACATGGGAGAGGGAAGCAGATATGTGGTCCTAGTGGCCTGATCTTTTCACCTTAGAAAATTAGCGGTGTTTGGGAGTACAACTCAAGGATAATCTGTTATAAGGTAAGAATATTGTAATATCCTATACTTTATAGAGACTTCTCATAATTTATTTATTTAATGTTTACCCTTACATTAATCTCTTTTGTGTTGGATCTTTTCTCAGGTTCATTCAGGTGATTTTTTGAATATTTTTTAGGGTTTTTGGGAAAAGCACGATTAGTGCACGGATTTTCCAAACCATGTTCCCACCCCAAGAAACCATGAACCATGGGATAGTGGGGGGTTTCACGGTTGGAACATAGTTAAATAAACCATGCACCCATCCCAGATAAACCATGCTCTCTAGATAGTAGAGGCACACTGTTAGGGCATACATGTTGTCTAACTATGAGACCCTTCTAGGAAACCGTGCATGAAGACATTTAAACCTCCAAAAATTAGATTAAAATTTCCAAAACCCCCAAACTTATATCCCTAGTCACCAAAATTGGCCTAATACTATTTTATTTGATTTTGGAGTCTCTTGAGAGGTTTATTAGGCTCCTCAAACTCATTCCTTTGCGAATCAAATATCTAGTGGAAGAAATCAACCTCTCTCCAATATGTGATCTCTTTCTTTTTTAGGATAATATCTCTCCCATCATTATTCCCCTTTTAGAGGGATGGATTCTCCTATTGTTTATGGTTTAGAACTCTATTTTAATGGATCTTTTTTTCTTTGGATATTGGCCCAATGTTTTGGTACTGTATTTTCTTTCGCCGTTGTGATTTCAGTCATCTTACCTCAAATTAAGGGATAATGTTGGGAGATCATTCGTCAATGATCCTAAGGTAGGTGTTCTATATGATAAATCTAATAATCTTGATAATGATCTTGTGTATGTAATTGTATCATTTCTTTTCTATGTTGTGAAACTTACCTTAAATTAAATATGTGAATTGAATTCCCATTAATTTGTGAGATCCGTCTTGGATCTTGTTGGATCCATTAGAGATTAAGAGACCAGTCATGCTAGAAACCCATGGGGTATGGTAATTATCCACGAATTGATATATATTTAACGAAAAATTTTAATTAATGGTTTTATAACACTAAAACAATTGTGAATGTTTTGGCATGGTAATATGTTATAAATGTTTGTTTAGATTAACATGGAAGTTCTAATGAGACATGAAATTAATGATGGAAATTGGGTTAAATGGATCTGTTGTAATGAAATGATACATTATGTTGTGAATGGTTGATAAAAATTATATTAATGTGGAACCATGATATATATATGTGTGTGTGTGTGTGTGTGTGTGTGAACACCATAGAGATGGCATTAGACTCACACTCCAAGTGCCCAAGTGGTGCCAGATTGATGCTCTTGGCCCCCAATGCATGCATGTGAATTGGTGATGGAATGATGTTCTAAGTACCAGAGCTTTTGGGGATAGAATTATGCTATAAGTACCCATGATATTGGAAATTCACAGATGCTCCAAGTTACCAAGATAATGATACTAGACTGGTGCTCCAAGTATCTGTGATAATGGTTCCTGGACTAATGCTCTAAGGCACATAAATGAATTTGGAATTGAATTTAATGAATAAATACCATGAATTGATAAAATGGTAATATCTATTTGGTGTATGGTTCAAACTCCAGCATGGTTCGAATTAGGTATGATTGGCTCATGTGGAATCTCAAACCCAAGGGCCAATGTGGTTAATTAATGAATAATAAATTTGAAACCTATTTACTTTTAATGGACTATTTATTATTTCTTTATACAACTCCATGTGTTTTTATAGACTGGATATTTCTTTATATTTCATTGGTGCTGGATTACTGAGTTGTAATCACTCCCTACTCAGGTCACCGTTTGGTACCCGAATAGAATTCATTTTTTCAAGACATGATAAGGATAAGGGACCTATATTAGATGGATGATTTGGGATTAGGGATGGAACGTAGATGAGGGAACTAGACATGATTTTGTTACCCTCTTGTAAAATTTCATTATTTATTTATTTTGTGTTTTTATTGACACTTGATGCATATGTGGACTGACATATCTACTGATTTGGTTTATGGTCATTTTCCCTTGCTTTGGGATTCTTCTTGTGATGTTTGATCTTTATTGATTATTGTATTATCTTTTTTATTGATTATATTTTTTATATTGTTTCATTGTTTTGATAAAGAGTGTATAGTCTCACCATATGACTTATTAGACCCTCTCTTCTAGTCAGTAGCCTTTGTTGTATAGGGAGTCATGATTGAGGTCATGTAATAAACCGTGTTGGGGTACTGGTATGTGACACCTGGTTCGGGACATCACATCAATATTGGCCTTATCCACCTCAATTCCATCCTTAGAAATTATGTGGCAAAACATTTCATTTCTCTATAATGAAATGAAAAATTTTAAGTTTAGAACCAATTTTTTCTCAATACATCTCTGTAAAACCTTTTCCAGGTTTTCAATATAAATTTCAGAGGTTCCATAGATAGTAAAGTCAATAAGAAATACCTCCAAACATATCTCTATAATATCAAACAAGATGCTTACCATGCAGTGTTAAAAGGTACTCGTGACATTTTATAACCCAAATGGTAACTTTAATATGAAAATTTATTGAAGGGGTAGGTCAATGTTGTTTTTATCATGTTCTTTTGGAGCTATGGGAACCTAAAAATACATAAATAATCCATCAATAAAGCAATAATGAACTTTCAAATATTTTATAACTAAAATTTTGTCTATAAATGGGATGGGGAAATGGTCTTTTCAAGTCACATAATTTAATTTCTAATAGTAAATACAAACCCTCCAACTATTTTGAATCTTAGTGGGCACTAGCATATTATTTCCATTTTAAACAATGGTGAATCCATCCTTTTTGGGTATAATATGAATTGGACTTAACCATTGGGAGTATGAGATATTGTAAATGATACGATATCCAAATTATTTTACAATTTAATTTTTTATAACTTCCATGTAAGTCATATTGAGCCTTTTTTGGGTTTGTATCTTAGTTTTGGACTCACTTTCTTGGATAATCTAGTGTAGACAGTTTATGGGACTAATTCATAGAATGTCTTATAATAAATAGACTATTACTTAAGAATTTTTTTTTAAGAATTTATAGTAAATAATACTCCCAATTATGTTTTAAACTATTTATAATTATGACCGGTAGTTTTTCATTTTCCTTAAGAAATTCATATTTCAAGTTAGAGGGAAACAACATTAGTTCCAGTTCAGGGGTGATTTAAAGATATTTTCTACTTAGTGACTTCTATGTTTGCATCCTGTATATGAAAATAAATAATATATTATGTATATTTGAGAATTTTATCAAAATAACTTTCATGCATTCCCTCATACTATTCAATATACAAAACTGATTCCATATTTAACTCATTTTCAAAAATATATTCATTTAAAAATCAATTGATTTAAATACTTCTCCTAGTTGAATTATTTCATCAAGAATTTTAATAAATTTCATAGAAAAATAATCATTTAATAATTATATATTGTATGAATATATTGGTAAACATGAGTATATTTTATTGAATCTAAAATGTTGAAATTCATAGTTTCCTATCCAAAAGACATTAAAAGTATTCATTTACTAACATTTATTACGGTTTTAGCAGTCTTAAAAAAGGGAATACCTATAATGATAGGAGAATGGGATATACCCCTTTCCTCTTACATGTTTAATATGTTCAAGTCAACAAAAAACGATAGTCCATTCACTCTTACCAAAACATCTTCTAAAACTCCTATGGGGTAGGAAGTGGCTTGTTTGGATAGCTAAAAAACCACCTGATTTGAATTAAGTTATCTTATCTATAGGTAAGAATAAACTAAGAAAGTAATGACATTAATTTATGATCCCAAATTACATAATGGATTAGTAAAGGTAATTTATCCTATGATATATTGGATAGTGAAAGTACATAGGTCTTGGAATTTCCTAGGTAATTATAGGGTTATTAGAGTATAGAAATTTCTCGTGACAACCCTTCTCTTTATTACACATTAATTTAGGAATTATTACATAAGATTTCACATAATACAAATAGTAATATTGATAAGTCTAGAATATTTTGGAATTAGGTACATTACATAACAACTTAAAATAGGAAATACATCATCTTTATTAAAAACTTTCTTAACATGTTCATACTTAAAACTATAATGGATAACCTGGGGACATACATAAGAAAGAGGTGAGCTATAAAGACCATTAAGGTAATAAACATGGCATAACATGAAGAAATTAATACATGTTAAATAATAGGAATATAAATGGGGAATAAAATGGTTGAGAATCACAAACATGAACAATGATGCATGATATAACATGATAATATAAAGGCAATATGGGAAATGTGAAAATAATTTAAAACACTGCATCATAAATATAGGTCAAGGATAACTGACAATAAATCATGATGGAAAACGTACCATGGTGGATTAGGTTCACTCCATAATCCCATGGGTTAGATCTCATGAGACTAAAACATTACCCAATGCATTAGATCGCTATATAATTCTGAGCGCACACATCACTTTCATTTCATTCTCATGCCTAAGTGTGTCACATAGATCATACAACATGGATTAATTCCTTATAAAATTTTATTCTATGATAAAGGAGTGTGGAATAAATGCATTTAAGTCTCCAATAAATGGATTATAAGTGTATAAATGTGAACACCCTTTATAGTAAATGGGTATTGTATTCACTATAAAATTGTTTTGGCATGGAAAATCGCGATGAAATTTCGGCAGCATAACAACGTCACTTAAAGATTCATAAAATTGGTGGATGAGAATTAAAGTGGTCTATATTAATTTTTACATAAAAATTACAGTAATATGTACATGTAAAAACAGTTCCCAATATTATGAATAGGAAATAGAAGGCATAAGATAATGAAGAAACTTGAATAAAGAGGAGAAAGAAATGAACCCTTACCTTGAGAGTGTGACTCCAAATTCTTGATAGGAGCTTCTTGAGAGCTTGGGGCACCTTGGTAGGACTCTAGAGAGTGTAGGGAAGAGTAATGATGTTCTATAAGGATTTTTAGTTAAGATAAATGGGAGATTATGTGCTTTTATAGAACAAAAGAGAGGGGAGTTCTTTATTATTTCTCAAACATATGTTTTGGACTCTATATAATAAAATAACCAGAACTACAAACCTTACCAGGTTTTGTTACCATTTTTTCTTAAAAATAGGGGTGGTTTTCATTATTTTATATGTAAAAGGTCCAAACTTATTCAAATAATACCATTACTGATGTGTAAGTGAGTTATACTCTTAAATAAATGATTTTAAAACCTTAAAATATATTATAGGTTTTGGAGGATTCATAATGGCTTTATAAAATTAATCAAATAAAATTTAAATCATATTATTTTAAAGATAAAACATATATTTTATCTTTTATACCCTTTATATTATTTATTACATCACTTATGGTTCATTATGATGCCATAATACACACCAAATATTTATACCATATTTAATTTTTACTCGAAAAATCGACTATCTAAGAAAATTATGAAAAATTAATTGTTAGATAATTATAAAATTATTATTTAAAAAATAATATTTATTTTATCAAAATAATTTTATAAATATTTTAATTTTCACTTTAAAAATAAGAATCTACATTTATTGAGAAATGTTGGATTTTTGACAATAACAGTTTACTAACCACTACAAAAATTACATTTAACTTCATATAATTTGTATAATAATTTATATTTAATAAAAATTATTTAATAATAATATTTCAATAAAATATTATCTATTTAAAAAATCAATTAATTAATTAAAATAAATTTCTTAATTGAAGTTGAATATTAAAAATACAAGTTGTTCTTTATTGTATAAAAATCATTTACAAATTAAGAGTAAATATAACCATTATTATATTGAAAATATAACCATTATTATATTGAAAATATAATATAAATATTCTTAATATTAGGGTATTTATACATATCCCTTAAATATATCATCAAAATACTTAAGGGTAAGGTGCATGATGGTGATATTTTCTTGGGGTGGTTTAGTGAACATTGTTTGGGTCGTGATCTCGATGAGCTTGAACATCTCCCATAAATAGTTTCATTGATACATAAGTTGTTGGATATTAGCTTGGGATTAGTTGTGGGAAAATATATATGATTCTATATCCCTTGGAAGCTCTGATAAATGGGCTTTATAGGGTATGATCCTACTGGATGAGGTCATCACTTCCTTTGTATGTATCAATTAGATTTTTTAAAACCCTATATTAATAGTAATCATATAGGATCACTATTAAATGACTATATTATCAATAGTAATGATGATTAACGGTCATTTAAATCTTATAGGATATAATAAACCCCAATAATTTCATGTTTTTTCTATAACCATAATACATAATAATACATTTAATTAAAATGAAAGGGGAGTTTTAATTATAAAAGTTTACGTTTTTACAATCTTCCCCCTTTATAAATTTCCCCCTTTAAATTTTCATTTCAAACACTAAAATAGATGAGGGTAACTCTATTTCATTACCTCTCATAGTTCCCACATCACTTCTTTAAACTGTTGGTTTCTCTACATCACTTTGACTAGGTGCATTCACTTATTTTGTAGAACATTGTCTCTACAATTTAAGATTTTCACCAGCTACTCTTCATAGGAATGATCATTCTCAAATGGTAACACCTCTAGATTGAATACATGTGAGGGTTATATTATATACTTCCTCAAGATTTATACATGGAATACATCATATACTAGATATAGGTTAGATTGGAGTGATATTTGATAGGTCATCACTCTGATGTGATCATAGATTTAAAAGGGACCGATATATCTTGGAATAATCTTTCCCTTATTCCCAAATCTAGTTACTTTTTTTCATGGAGATATGTGGAGGAATTCCATGCATCCAACATCAAAATGTAGGTCACATCGATGATTGTCAGCATATCTCTTTTATCAACTATGAGAAGCCTTAATTTTCTACTGAATGGTCTTATCCTTTTCCACAATTTCCTTGACCATTTTAGGACCTAGTATTTTTTGTTCCCCAACTTCATCCCATCATGAAGGTGTTCTAAACCTCTTCACATAAAGGGATTCATAGGGGTAAATTTGAATGCTTGAGTGGAAACCATTATTGTATAAGAACTCGGCTAGAGGAAGATGTTGATCCTGTCATCCTTTGAAGTCAATCGATCATGCTCTCAAAATGTACTCAAGTGTCTGGATAGTCTGCTTAGATTGGCCATTAGTTTTGAGGTTGATAATCCATGGAGAAGTTAAAATCAGTATTTAGAGTGTGTTGGAGACTCCTCTATAACTTGAAGGTAAATCTTGGATCTCAATTGGATAGAATAGATAGTGGTATTCCATGCAACCTAACCACTTCTATAATGTATATCCTTGTAAGTTGATATAGTGATAAATCCTCTTTAATCACAATGAAGTGTAAATTCTTTGTAAGATGATCCACCATAACCCAGATAGCATTATTTCCTCTTAATGTCTTTGGAATAACAGTGACAAATTCCTTGGTGATGTTTCCCATTTCCATGTAGGTATGGTTAATGGTTGAAACATCCCATTGGATTTTTGTATTTCTACCTTCACTTCCTGACATACAAGACATATTTATGTATATTCTATAATAACCTTCTTCATATTTTCCCACTAATAGTGCTCTAGGTAATCTCAATATATCTTTTTTCTCCCTGGATTTATGGGAAAGGTCTATCTATACACATCATTCAATATATCCTTCTTTAACTCAATATTTGATGGTACACAAATTCTTGAACCAAATCTCACAACTCCATATTCATTAACATTGAACTCTAAGGATTTCCCTTTTCGTATAGTTTCTAATTTAGTATGAATTCCTACATCATTTCTTTGATCATCCTTTATCCTACTCAGAAGGTATGGTTTGGCAATAATTTGTGAAAGGATTGATGATGTTCCTTTCTTTATGATTCACATGTCCATCTTATTAAAGTATAAGAATATTGAATCCTTTTCAATTATCATCAATGATAAAAAATTTCAATCATTTATACTTATAGAATCTACCACTTTATTCACTTTTCCAGGATAGTTGTGGATTGAGCAATAATAGTCCTCAATCAAATCTAAACATCATCACTGGTTCATATTTAGTTCTTTCTATGTGAATATATAATTGAGGATTTTGTGATCCATATATATTTCAAAATTCTCCCCAAAGAGATAATTTCTCCAAATTTTCAACATTAATATTACTACATCTAACTCTATATTGTTTTTTGGGTAGTTATGTTCATGAACATTCAATTTCCTTGAAGCATAGGCTATCACTTTGTCATTATTCAGTAACAACCCAAGCCCTTCTTCAAATCATTGTTGAATACCATCAAAAGTTCTCCACTTGTGGTAGTGTAAGTATAGGTGTAGTGATAATCCTCTTTTTAAACTCCTTGAATCTCTCTTCACATTCATCCTTTCTTGAAAACATGAGTCCCTTTTAAGTTATCCGGGTTAGAGGGTTTGACAATCATGATAAATTTCTCACTAATCGACAATAGTAACCAGCTAATCCAAGGAAAATGTGGATATATATCACAGATTTTGGTCTTATCCATCCTTTATTTTCTTATATCTTTGAAGGGTCTATAGATATCCCATTTATTGTGATAATATGACCAAATAATGATACTTAATTTAACCAAAAATCACATTCTCTGTACATGGAATAAATCTCCTCCTTTCGTAAGGTCATTAGCATAGTGCTTAGATACTCCTCATGCTCCTCCTTGCTTTTGGAGTATATTAGAATATCATCTATAAAGATGACCACAAATTTTTTGAGGTAATATCTAAAGACTCTATTCATCAATTACATGAATATTTTTGAAGCATTAGTGAGTCTGAATGGCATTACTATGAACTCATAGTGCCCACACCTTGTATGAAAAGCAGTCTTGGGGATGTCATCCTTCTTCACCCTAACTTGGTAATACACTGACTGCAGATCTACCATGAAGAATTATTTTTCTTCACTTAGATAATTGAAAAACTCATTAATTTGAGTTAGGGGATACATTTTATTTATCGTGATCTTGTTTAGTTCGTGATAATCAATGCTAAGGCATATTGACCCATCCTTCTTCTTGACGAAGAGGACCGGTGCACCCCATGGTGAATCACTTTGGAATATGAACCCTTTATGTAGATTATTATATAGTTGTTTCTTTATCTCTTTAATTTCCACAAAATCCATTCTATATATAGTCTTAAATAATGGTAATTCCCCAAGTACAAGCTCATTTGAAAATTCAACCTATCGTCTAGGAGGAAGACTATAAAATTATTTGGGAAACACTTTAGTGTATTCCCTCACAATGGTAATTTCTTCAAGGATGATCCTTTTATTAGAATTGATCATTCTAGTGAGATATTCTTTCTCATAGGGAAATAAAATCTATGATTGAGATGTTGGTTCTAAAGAAGATTCATTTATCTCTTTGCATTTGAACAGAATCGGAGGATGATTCATGATACAGAGGTTGATTTACTTCTCACAGAAATTTATGTTATATCTATATAGGGAAAGCCCATAAATACCTATAATTACATAAAATTCCCCCCAAGGGGGTATCAAAAGGTTATTTGGGAAGTTTATCCCACAATTTTTTGACATGAGAGGTGTTATAGACTTGGGATGCAATAATTTCCCCTTTTTTCACTAACAACTCTACTTCCATGCTTTGTGTTGGTGTTTGAATAGTTCTAATAAACTTTCATGATATTAAGGAATGAGTAGAACCAGAATAAAAAATATGTTCATTATTTTTTAATGAATAACTAGTGTACATGTCACCACATCATTTTCATGATCCACCTTAGTGGTTGTGATGGAAAAAAGCTTTCCCTTGCTACCTGGTAGGCACTAAGGGTTGACTGGAGAATTCCTTTCCACCATATAATTGGTGGGTTTCTAATATCGGTAATCACTAGATAGGTGTCCTTCATTCCTACACCTAAATCATTACCTCATTCCCCTTATTCAATTTTTGGGGTTCTTCTTTCATCACTTTTAACAAGTGGGATATTGAAATTTTTTAGCATCAATAGATTTATATATCAGACTGCCAGAATTAAAATCCACTGTCTACTTATTATCCCTATAATATCCTTTAGATTCGATGATCTCCATTTTAAATTTGAGGGAACATCAGAAAATTTCCTCATAGATATCAATGTCTCAGATTGCGAGGGAATTTCATAGACTATGTTCTAGACCACTAAATAAACCGCCAGCCTTGAACTCGTGGGGTAACAACAAAGAAGAAGGTGTGTCATACATATATTTTGAATTTTTTCTCATAAACCACAATATATTTGTCATATTTTTTCTTGAGATAAAGTAAATACCTTTCCATTTTATGTTAGGGAGTACAGGGAAAATATTTATTGAAAAACATTTTCCAAAATTCCTTCCACCCAATCACTTTAATCTCTTCCTTAGGCTTTGTATTCTTTGTCACTATCCAACACTGATCAGCTTATCCCTCTATAATATAAAAACCTAGAAGAACCTTATCTTTCTTATAACATTGAAGGATGAAGAAAATCTTCTCGATAAAGTTGATCCATTGTTCTGTGATTAAGGGATCAGATGATCCATTCAAATTCAGAGGCCTTTATTGCATAAAGCCATTAATTACTGCATGTTATTTCATATAGGGATTTAGGAACTCCTCTTAATCTATGTTTCTACTCATAAACTGATTAATATAATATAGTATCATCACAAATTTCGTGATTCCTTCTCCCATCAGGATTGGGAATCTTATTGGGGCAGTCATCACATTACCCTTAACATTGGTTGCTTACTCGATTCCTGCTATTTCTATCCATTATCTAGAATAAAGATAAAATTAGGGATGATTATTTTTGAACTATTAAACACATAAATATTAATGCAATTACATTAAAGAGGTAACATATAAATTACATGTATTTCCTTAACATATGAATTTCTAGGATACAATCTAGGTTATCCATGATCTATTTCCTAACATATTTTCTTATGGGAATTTTTTCCCCTTAATAATTTTTAGTAGTGATATTATGAATTTAATAAATAATATCCCCTAGGAGTGTCAAACCATATGTTTAGTAAGGCCCATTGTCCTTCACCAGTTCTCAGTCGAGTCTAGCTCAACGTGGTGTTTTTACGTTTTACCCTTATGTACATCTGTATTAGAGTCACATCCACTTGTAGTATCCATATAGGGATGTATTTTCTTGATAAACCGCTTAATCTATACTCCCCAAAATTTATGGGGGGTTTTTTATACATAGTCTTACCCCCTAAGGCTTTTTCTAGAGTTTTTTAATCCCAATACCAAAAATAACAAACCTTTTTCTTTGATACCAACTGTGACAACCCTTCTCTTTATTACACTTTAATTCAAGATTTAATACAATAATATTACATGTAATAAAACCCAAAATATTGATATTTATAGTGTCTTTGTGAATTATTTACATTACATTACAACTTAAAATAGTAAATAAATCATCTTTATTGAAAACTTCCTTAACATGTTCGTACTTAAAATTGCATGAGATAACCTGGGGATATACATAAGAAAGGGGTGATCTATAAAGACCTTTAATGGAATAAACATGTCATAAAATGAATAATTCAATACATGTTAGACAATAGGCATATCAATGGGTCATAATACGGGTTATAATCATAAACATGAACATAGAGGCATGATATAACATGATAACATATAGGCAACATGGGAAATGGGGAAACAACTTAAAACACTACATCATAAACATAGGTTAAGGAAAACTGCCAAGAAATAATTATATAAAAAGTCTCATGGTGGATTATGTTCACTCCCAAATCTCTTGAAAGATGTATCATAAGACTAAAACATTACCCAATTCTTTGGAGCGCTATATAATTCGGGGTGCACCCATCACTTTCATTTCATTCTCATGTTTAAGTGTGCCACATAGATCATACAACATGGATTCATTCATCATCATATTTCATTCCATGATAAAGGATTATGTAATACATATTTGTAATTACCCAATCAAATAATTATATTTTTATAAAGGTGAATTCCCTAGATAGGAAATGGGTATGGTATTCACTACACAATTGTTTTGGAATAGAAAATCGTGGTGAAATTTCAACATCATAACTACCTCAATTATTGATTCATAAAATGGGTTCATGAGATAGAAATGGGTATCTCATAATTTGGAAATCAAAAGGATAGTAATAGGTACATTTCAAAACATATCCCAGCATTATAAATTAGAAGTAGAAGGCATAAAATAATGATGAAACTTGAATAAAGAAAACAAATAAATGAACCCTTACCCTAAGAGTGTGCCTCCAAATGCTTGAGAGGAGCTTCTTGAGAGCTTGGAGGCGCCATGGGAGGACTATAGAGATGGTACAAAATATTAAGGACATTCTCAAAGGACTTTGAGTGAAGATAAATTCTAGATTGGGTGGGTTAATATAGAAAAATATAGGGTAGTTCTTTATTATTTCCCAAACATAGGCTTTGGACTCTATATAATAAAAAAACCAAAACCAAAAACCTTCCCATGTTTTTTTCACAAAGTTTATTCCAAAGAGTTTTTGTTTTAATTATTTTTTAAGTATAATGGCAGAAATTATTAAAATAATACTCTTACTGATGTGGAAGTGAGGCATACTCTTAAAGAAATGATTTTAAAAACTTAAAATATATTATAGGTTTTGGAGGATCCATAAAAGCTTCATAAAATTAATCAAATAAACTTTTAAATCACATTATTTAAATATAAAAAATATATTTGGTCATGGATACCCTTTATAGTATTTATTTCTTCACTTTTGGTTCATTATTATGTCATAATACACACAGTATATTTATACCATATTAATTTATTACTGAAAATTTGATTATCTCAAAAAAATTATGAAAAAATCACCATTGGATAATTTCAAAGTTATGATGTAACATACTGGACCCAAAGAGCCACCTGAAAAGTGTTAAACGGGTCGGGTGTTATTACCTTTGGTACACCTCCCCAAACACCAAAGGCTACCGACTAGCAGCGAGGGTCTGAATAGGTATAGTGGGGAGGCTATACCCTCTCGAAGGATAATAATGGTACTAGTCCGAGCAATAATATATAACATACAGTGGAAATAAATGACTCAGTAGACTCGAACCAAACTCATAGATCAGAAGCACAATCAATAGCAGATAAACCAGTGGAAGCAATATAGAAACAAGTGAAGTGGAATGTAAACAAAACAGCATGCTAAAACCACTTGTAACAACTACTAGAACAGACAAGTCATGCGTCCATAGCAAGTCAAGATATAAAGAGGTCAAGAATGGCTAACAAGTAGTATCTACAATAAACAATGTAAGCATGCTGATACAGGAAAGAAAGAAAAACAAAGTAAACTCCAGCTAGGCATGACCTCAAGGTCCATGCCATCTCCATGAAACAGCTAATACGATCCATCTCCTGAAGCTAATCTCTTTCATGCACGTAAATCCATAAAGTCTACACACGTCTCAAAGGGCTCATGTAGGGTGTGCGATGAATCTCATTAGTATACCACCCAATGGTGCATACCTAGTATAGGTATTTAAGTAGGCATGCCTCTATATGGAAAGTAAACAGTATGATGAACAATGTAAACACAGCTTCCTATGGTGCTTAGCAGCCACCATGGAGTGTCACTTGCTTCGGCCAACATCGGAATCTCAGACATATAACCTGGAACCAGGTTCCTCCTGAAAGCTCAGGTCTCAAGTAACAACATCCTAATGGCATGCCCAAACAATAGTAACACATGCTTGAAAGCTCACATCTTCCCATGGCACAACAACCGAAGGAACGGCGATGCCTGTCCACAAATAATAATCGGAGGAACAGTAATGTCTATCCTCAAATAAATAACCAGAGGAAACAATGATATATGCCCTCGATATCATAACTTGATATCCTCATCACTACCAAAAGAAGTCTCCTAACCTTCCACATGGATTTCTATGGAAAGAACCCCCAAACCAATAGTACCTAAACCGCAATTATCGGGGGCCTCTACCCACATGAGTGGTCAAAACCACCTCATCACAGATTCAACCTATGAGAACACGACTCAAGTCAAGGTTGATAGGTAATCACCAAATAAATAACCCAATCCACAACATCTCTGACACCTCATGTCCCTGTGACCATGTCTCTCAAATCTGATGGCCTTGTCATCCAAGTAATTTGGTCCATTCCCAACCTGATAGTCACACTACCTCAATACGACGTCCATGATGCCCAATCCTGTGGTCAAACCACTCAATTAATTTGGACCAAGCCCAACCTATGATCAACATCACTCAATAATATTCGGGCCATGCCCAAAACAACCCAAAGGTTCTAGCATATGAAATTCAATAATTACATATTTATCACATTTAAAAAAATCACATAAACAGGAAAAACAATCTAAATAATTGAATTTCACTAGCCTAACTATTATCGCACAGCAGAACTGAGTTCTTAAATTCCTTTAATAATCCAAATCATGCTTTACCAAATTTAACAAACCAGGTTAAAAACAAAGCAAACCAATTATAACCATTTTGGAACCCCGGGCCAAAATGTCCCAATGAGCGTCAGCCTTTCTCTTGTCCTTTCTCAAACAATTTAGTCAATAGGGTATGCCAAAAGGCATCCCATGGGCCCAAAAATTAATTAAATATGCAATAGCAGATAAAACAGGTCCCGCTGAAAAATACCTGAAGACGCGTTAAAGGCCGCACCACCCAAATTTCCATAAAAACACAAAAAAAGGTATGCACCACCTACCTCGAACTAGTACAATGATCATACTCCGGTATCAACTTCTAATTCGGTATAAAACACGGTATATCTACAAAAAATCAATAATTATCAAACCCTTATAACTCAGTTTATAATAGAAATAGAGACAAAAGGCTCAAGGGGAATCAAGAGCTCATCTGTGGGGTTCCAACTGATCTGACGACGATCGAAACAGAGTTCAGAAGGAAGATTCGAAATAGATTGAAGCTCTGGCAGCCGGGTTCGTGAAACCCAATGACTCCCTATGACCTCTACCTAAAAACAAGGATACTTCCCATTTTAAGAAAAAAATACATGGCGTGTATATATGAGTACACGCCATGTGTATCGTTTTACTATTCCTAATATGGCTGAAATTTTTCTGAGGACCTGCCAACATGACTACATGGCGTGTACAAGGCCATACACATCGTTTTCTTGGTTTTCCTCCTCTAACATTCCAATATACCTCCAAACCATGTATATCCCCCATACACGGCTCAGACTACATGGCGTGTACTAAGTGTACATGGCATGTACTTGGTTATTTATCTCCACTCGGCCAATATGCTCACATTCCATGTATGGCCTTTACACATGGGCAAGGGTACACAGCGTGTAATCTGGAATTTTCCAGAAACTGCCCATTTTCTCCAGTTTACTCAAAAACAGCTCAAAAATTTAAATAAAAAGAAAATTGTACCTCAAAGGAAGAAATGTGTCCACAGATTACCCATTTAAGGGTGGAAAAGAAAATATTTCAGGACAACAGTAGACCAAAACTCAATTCAAGCAAAGGTTCACTAACTTGTTTCCAGACTCATGGTCCTCTCATGACGCATTATCACCCCTGCACCACATTAGGTGATCCCATGTTGCTTCCAACATCCAAACGTATCCACACCGTATAGGTGTCCGCCACAATGAGGTCCTGAATCCCATGAATGCTCAAAACAAAACCTGGTGCCTTGCACCTCAAGTAACCTCATCCTCCATGCCTCAATGCCCACGGCACCTCAAGAAACCTACATCCCATGGATGCCCCAATGCCCATGGCACCTCATACATATATATATATATATATATATATATATATATATATCACGCACCCAATATGGTGACAATCCCACTTACCAGTATTTGCTGAGTCAACATATATCTTGTGCACCTCATGCACTCAAAACAAACATTCCCCAACAGGCTATTTCAAAACAAGTAAAAACAAAATAGGTCACAGCCACACCCACAGTGTACCTCTAACCATTATCGGCTCACCAGCCTGCTCAGTCCCTATCAGCTCCCCAGCATGCACCTGGCCTAACACACGACTGCCTAAAGCATGTCCTCCCAACAGTGTTTCTCCAGTCACCAGCCACTAACCCCTCATCTAGCTCCCGTTATCCTTATTGCGTCCTCCGCGTGCAGCTGAGCCTCAGATACCCTCACCTGGTTCTGATCCTGAATTGACCTCGGACGCCACCGTCTATCCCAGTACCTGCCTGCCGGTTGTCTAAGAAGGCTTCCTGCAGAACCTATATAGATGTCTGACCTGTCCACATGCCCAGAACTTCTTTGGAGGCCTGTTTCACTAAGTCCATACATGCCCTGGCTACCCACACTGAAAGAAAACCACTGATGAACTTCCACGAGGTGGTCTAGCTAAGTTCTTGTCCGGACTGCCCCATTGGAACTCATCCTGACCTCACTTCTTTCTATATGAACCATCACTTAAAGCCACCAACCAGATCATACAGTATTTTCCTATAAAGTTTTCTTTGGCTATGAGTGCCTGATTCACCATCTCCAAGAATGAGGTCAACCTGGTGAAAAGTGATACAGCTCAGTGAAAGTAGCTACATAGTCCATGATGGACATTTCACCCTATTGGAGGCTCAAGAACCCCTGAGCTCCCTTTTCCCTCAGTGTCTCTGGGAAAAAGTGCTCAAAGAATCAATCCTCAAAGTCCTTCCAAGCTAGACCCTCGTGTATATGAGCCTTTACCTGCATATCCAACCAGCGCTTTGCCGGTCCTCACAGCATATACATCTCCAGCTTGACCCTCTACCATGGAGGCATCTTGAGATGCTCAAAGATCATCTGCATGATCTCTATCCAGTTCTCAGCTGCCTGTGGACCACCCTCACCCTGGAAAAGCGGCGGGTGCTGTGAATGGAACTCCCTCATCAGATACGCCATAAAGGGATTTGTACCCTACGTGCCTTTGTCGATCCCCTATAAGACACCTACCATACTAGACCTGAGCTGTTTGTCGACCCACATCCTGAACGCTACCAAACTCGGCTGCTGCTCTACCTGCACTAGATCTTGAACCCGATCATGTCCCTAAGCCTGTACCTACAGCTCATGCTCTATCTATCCCTTAGGTATATGAACCTGATCGTGCTCCTGCAGCACTGTACCATCACCCGCCTGACGTTCCATCGAGCCGTCTAAGAGGAACCCGCTCAATACCATAAATGGTCAGACATTACATATATATATAACAATGTATTCAATGAAGATAAGAAAATAAATAAAAGGAAATGTGTAACTACTGCCCTTACTCTCCCCCACCGTAACCATGGCCATGGAATCCCGGCCCCACAGCCTCCTTACCCCTCAATAGAGCCAAGTATCAAAAGTACCTCAGGCCATGCCCATCCCGACAACCATCATTGCCTCAAACCGAAGACCGAGTCTCCCAATATTGATGATCAAAATCACCTCTATCATACTACCTTCCTACTCGTATATGATCCAGGCCCAAATCTCATGCCACATGAAATTTTACATAATTTAAAGCATGGCATATTACATTGCAATAAATAAGCATTCTATCAAGAATTTCACCTTTATTATTTCAAAAGAATCTATAGCATGGAAATTGATATTATTCACATGATATTATCACTTCAAAAAGCATACGTGCAGATATAAAATTGAAATACCCTAGCAATGTTCCTATAAAAATCCAAGCAAACTCGCCATGCCATACCGGTCCAAGGTCAAATTCTTTCTTACCGTATAGGGTTAAGGGTCACATATCACAATCAATAACATCACATACTAAGTGAGACACCAAGGTAGAAATCATATAAACCATAATCTGAGTAAAATAAAAATAACAATTCACACCCAAGGTAACTTGGTCCATCCCTCATGCCTGGGGATGCAGGCACCCAATCATAATCTAGAAACCCATTTCCAATAACTACCTATCTCTAGTCTCAATATCATTAGTAGTCAGTGAAAAGATAATACTAAATCCCTGTCAAAAACAACTCCTCTAATACCACTTTGTAACATCTTGGACCTGAAGAGCCACCCAGACAGTGCTAAATGGGTCGGGTGTTACTACCTTAGGTGCACCTACCTGAATTCCAAAGGCTTCCAACTAGTAGTGAGGGTCTGAATAGGTATAGTGGGGAGGTTATACCCTCTCAGAGGATAATAATGGTACTTATCTGAGAAATAATATATAACATGCAGTGGAAATAAATGACTCAGCAGACTCAAACCAGACCCGCAGAGTGGAAGCACAATCAATAGCAGATAAACCAGCGAAAGCAATATAAAAACAAGTGCAATGGAATGTAAACAAAATAGCATGATGAAACCATTTGTAACAACTACTAGAACAGACAAGTCATGCATCCATAGCAACTCCAGATATAAAGAGGGTGTCAATGGCTAACCAACAGTAGCTACAATAAACAAGGTAAGCATGCTGATACAGGAAAGAAAGAAAAAACAAAGTAAAATCCAGCTAGTCATGACCTCAAGGTCCATACCATCTCCATGAAATAGCTAATACAATCCATCTCCTGAAGCTGATCTCTTTCCTGATCATACATCCATAAAGTCTACACGCATCCCGAAGGGCCCGTGTAGGGTGTAAGATGAATCTTAGTAGGACACCACCCAATGGTGCGTACCTAGTATAGGTGTTTAAGCAGGCATGCCTCTATAAGGAAAGTACAAAGTATGATGCACAATTTAAACACAACTTCCACTAGTGCTCAACAGCCACAATGGAGTGTCACCTGCTTCATCCAACATCATAATCTCATTCATATAACCAGGCACTACGTGCCTCCAGATAGCTCGTGTCTCAAGTACCAACATACAGGTGTCATTCCCAAACAATTGTATCCCATGATCGAAATCTCACATCTTCCCATGGCACAACAACTGAAGGAACAGTGATGTTTGTCCTCAACTAATAATTAGAGGGAAAATGATGTTTGTCCTCAAATAAATAATCAGAGGAAACAGCGATATTTGCCCTCAATTTCATAATCGGGTAGCCTCATCTCTACCAACCGAAGGCTCCTCACCTTATACATGGATTCTTAAGGAAATAACCCTCAAACCAGAAGTACCTAAACTGCAATTATCGTAGGCCTCTACCCACACGAGTGGTAAAAACCACCTCATCATGGATTCAACTTATGTGAATACGACTCAAGTCACAGGTGAGTGGTAATCACCAAATAAATAACCCAAGCCACAATATCTATGACACCTCATGTCCCTACGACCATGTCTCTCAAATATGATGGCCTTTCCATTCAAGTTACTCGAGTCATGCCCAACCTGACAGTCACACTGCCTCAATCTGACGTCCATGACGCCCAATCCTATGGTTAAACCACTCAAGTAATCTGAGACAAGCCCAACCTATGATCAACATCATTCAAGAATATATGGGCCATTATCAACACAACCCAATGGTTCCAGTATATGAAATTCAGCAATTACATATTTATCACGTTTAAACAAATCACATAAATGGGCAAAACAATTTAAACAGTTGAATTGCACTAGACCAACAGCTATCGCACAGCAGCATTGAAGTCTTGAATGCCTCTAACAAGCCTAATCATGATTTATGAAATTTAAAATACTAGTTTAAAAACAAATCATACCAATTATAACTATTTTGGCACCCCATGCCAAAATGTCGCAATGAGCATCATCCTCTCACCCGACCTTTCTCAAAGAATTTAGGCAATAGTGTATGCCCAAAGGCATCCCATGGGTCCAACAATTAATTAAATATGCAATATGAAATAAAATGAGTCCCACTAAAAAATATCTGAAGATGTTTCAAAGGTCGCGCCACCCAAATTTCCACAAAAACAAAAAACAAAGTATGCACCACCTACCTCGAACTAGTATGATGATCCTAATCCGGTATCAGCTTCTAATTTGGTCCAAAACACGGTAGATCTACAAAATGAGAAATAAAAATCAAATGCCTATAAATCAGTTTAGAAAAAAAAATCAATATGAAAGGCTCAAAGGGAATCAAGATCTAACTTGTGGGGTTCTAACGGATCTGATGATGATCGAAATGGAGTTCAGATAGACGGTTTAGAAGGGATTGAAGCTTCGATGGGCTGGTTCACGAATCCCAGAGACTCCCTATTCCCTCTGCCTCAGAATGAGGGAAATTCTTATTTTAAGAGAAAAAAAAGAAAATAAATGGCATGTATATATGATTACACGTAATGTGTATCATTTTATGGTTCCTAATATGGCTGAAATTTTGTCGAGGACCTACCGACATGACTACATGGTGTGTACGAGGTCGTACACGGCGTGCCCTTGGTTTTCCCCCTCTAACTCGCCAACATACCCATGTGCCATGTATATCTCACATAAATGGCTCATACTACATGTCATGTACTAAGTGAACATGATGTGTACTTGGTTATTTATCTCCACCTAGCCAATATGCTCACACGCCATGTATGTCCTTCACACACGGGCAAGGGTGCATGGTGTGTACTGAAGGTACACGGCGTGTAATCTATAATTATCCAGAAACTACCCAGTTTCTTCATTTTACTCAAAAACAGCTCAAATCCATATAGTCATAACCTCAAGTTCTATACCATCTCTATGTAATAGCTAATACGATCCAGCTCCTAAAGCTGATCTCTTTCTTGTACGTAAATTCATAAAGTATGCACGCGTCCCGAAGGGCCCATATAGGGTGTGAAACGAACCTCAGTAGGATACCACTCAATGGTGCTTACCTGGTATAAGTGTTTAAGTAGTAATTCCTCTATATAGAAAGTGAACAGTATGATGCACAATGTAAACACAACTTCCACTGGTGCTCAGTAGACACCATGGAGTGTCACCTGCTTCGGCCAACACCGGAATCATAGTCATATAACCCGGCACCACATTCCTCCTGAAAGCTCATGTATCAAGTACCGACATCCTGATGGAATGCCCAAACAATAGTAACCCATTCTCTAAATCTCACATCTACCCATGTTACAACAACCAGAGAAACAGTGATGTCTGTCCTCAAATAATAATCGGAGGAACAGCGATGTTTGTCCTCAAATAAATAACCGGAGGAAATAGTGATATCTTCCCTTAATATCATAACCTGGTAGTCTTATCGCTACCAACAGAAGGCTCCTCACCTTCCACATGTCTTCCTACGTCAAGCACCCCTAAACCAATAGTACCTGAACTGCAAATATTGGGGGCCTCAAGAATATTTGGGCCATTCCCAACACACAAAAAAAGGTTCCATCATATGTAATTCAGTAATTACATATTTATCACATTTAAAACAAATCACATAAATAGGCAAAACAATCTAAATAGTTGAATTGCACTATCCCAATGGGTATCGCACAGCAGCACTGAGGTCTTGAATTCCTCTAACAAGCCTAATCATGATTTACCAAATTTAACATACCAGCTTAAAAACAAAGCATACCAATTATAACCATTTTTGGCACCCTGGGCTAAAATTTCCCAATGAGCACCGGCCTCTCACTTGGCCTTGCTCAAACAATTTAGGCAATAGGGTATCCTCAAAGGCATCCCATGGGTCAAAAAATTAATTAAATATGAAATAGAAGATAAAATGGGTCCAACTCAAAAATACTCGAAGACGCGTTAAAGGTCGTGCCACCCAAATGTCCAAAAAACACAAAACAAGGTATGCACCACCTGCCTCAAACTAGTATGATGATCCTCCTCTCTTATTAGCTTCTAATTCGGTCTAAAACACGGTAGATCTACAAAATGCGCAATAACGCTCAATCCCTTATAACTCAGTTTAGAGTAGAAATCAAGACAAAAGACTCAAGGGGAATCAAGATATCACTTGGGGGTTCCAACAGATCCTACGGAGATAAAAACCGAGTTCGGACGGACGATTTGGAAAGGATTGAAGCTCTAGCGGCCTGGTTCACAAAACCCGGTGACTCCCCTATGCCCTTTGCCTCAAAACAAGGCTACTTCCCATTTTAAGAGGAAAAGAAAAGAAAATACACAGTGTGTATATATGAGTACACGTCGTGTGTATCATTTTACTATTCCTAATATGGATGAAATTTCACTAAGGACCTACTTACATGACTACACAACATGTATGAGGCTGTACAAATAGTGTCCTTGGTTTTCCCCCTCTAACTCGCTGACGTACCCACATGCCATGTATATCCCCCATACATGGGTCAGACTACATGGCGTGTGCTAAGTTTACACGGTGTGTAATTGGTTATTTATCTCCACCCAGCCAATATTCTCACATTACATGTATGGCCTTCACACACTATCAAGGGTACACGGCATGTACTAAAGGTACACAGCTTGTAATCTATAATTTTCCAGAAACTGCCTAGTTTCTCCAGTTTACTCAAAAACAGCTCAAAAATTGAAAGAAAAAGAAACTCGTACCTTAAAGGAAGAATTGGGTTCTTAAATATGATTCCCAAAATAATATTAATTTTATCTAAATAATCTTATAAATATGTGAATTTTCACTTTTAAAATAAGAATCGGCATTTATTGTGAAATGCTGGGTTTGTTGATAATAACAGTTTTCTAACCCTTATAAAAATTACATTTGAATTAATAAAAATTATATAATGGTTTATATTTAATAAAAATTACATTTTAATTAATAAAAATTATATCATAATTTATATTTAATAAAAATTATTTAATAATAATATATCAATAAAATATTATCTATTTCAAAAATCAATTAATTCATTAAAATAAAATTTCTTCATTGAGGTTGAATATTAAAAATACAATTTGTGATTTATTATATAAAGAATAATTTATAATGTATAAGTAAATATAACCATTATTATATTGAAAATATAATATACATATTCATACTATTAGGGTCTTCATACATATCTCTTTAATACACCAAAAGACACACTAGGGGTAAGGTGCACGATGGTGAGATTTTAATGTGATAATTTGACATACATGGTTTGGTTCGTGATCTCAATGAGCTTGAACTTCTCCTGTAAATGGTTTCTATCATACTTAATTTGTTGGATATCATCTTGGGATTGGTTGAGGGAAAATCCTATTGATTCTATCTCCCTCAGAAGCTCTGATAAATGTTCATCATATCCTATTGGTTGAGACCATCACTTCCTTTATCTGTGTCAATTGGATTTGTTAAAACCCTATGTTTATACTAATCATAGGATCACTATTAAATTCCTATCTTGTCAACATTAATGATGATTAATGGTGTTTTAAATATGGTAGGATATAATAAAACTAAATAAGGGCATGTGTTTTCTATAATCATAATGCATAATAATACATTTAATTAAAATGCATAGGGGGGTTTTGTTTATAAAATTTAGATTCATTATATTTATATCTAAACATATCTTATCATTGTCACGACCCGTCCTCGGAGCCCGTGCCGTGACTACCCCAAGACCGCCTTCCATAGGCCAGGGGCTGGCGACTAGCACAAAAGGCGTAAAATCCCGTTAACTGGGAAGGCATTGCCTTTATAAAAGAAAACAAGCACCACAGAGTACAAGCGGAAGTAAAACACTAAGTACAAAAGGAGAGCTGAAAAGTAAAAGGGGCCGGAAATACAAGCCCAACTGTAAAGTACAACTCGAAAAGGAAAACAGCGACTGAAAAGTAAAGCTGCTACGCTGAGATGTCCACTGGAAATCCCACCTGAAGGGTGGGTACAGATAGCTCCTCTGCTCCTCGGGTCCCGCCATCCGCTCCGAGTATGTCCCGCCCAGTGGTCCACCTCCGGGTACCGCCTCGTCGTAAAGTCTACCTCCAGGTACCGTCCAGTCCTTGAACCTTCGGCTTCTGTCAGCACTGTCCGTCGTCTGCAACCAACACAACGAGGTGCGGGCATAGCCCGTGCAGGGGTGAGTATAACGATACTCAGTAGGGACCCCGAGACCCTCAAGGTCTCACTAAAACCAACAAGGATAAACACAAGAAGATCTCAACAGATAAAAATCCTACTTAGGTATATGCCCAAACATATACCTAAGTTATCAAGTAACCCATCTCAATCATGAGGAAACACAAGGATTGTGAAAACGACGGATAACCACTACCCGGGTATATGCCCATACATATACCAAAGTTAGCAAGTGACCCATCTCAATCATGAAGTAAACACAAGGTCAAAAGTCTCAGCTCAAACCAGGATTTTCATTATCGAAACCGTAACTGCTGAAGAGCTCCGTCTCTAGAGTGTACAGTGGTCCTGTCACGACTCCGAGGTACTGCTCACTAACCTAAGACTGCTGAAGTACTCCTCCTGTCGAGTACTGCGGGCCAGCCACCCAAACACAGTAGTGCTTCCCGCCGAGGTATGTCACCCAAACTCCGAAGTGCACACCCCCTAGTAGCCTGCTGAGGTACTCTCCGGACGAGCACCGCGGGTCTGCACTGTCACACAGGTAGTGCTCCGTCCGCCATGGGTCTGCACCTCAGAAAGTAGTGCTCCGTCCACTGGGCTAGTCGACTCACTCCAAGTCGAGTCGGTCAAGCAGTCGTCAGGTCTCATCCAGCTACACGGTCTCCGTACATCGCACGCTCGTCACTGGGAGGGTCCGCTCCACGAGCTACAGGTCGATACTCCAAGTATCTCAAAGTCCCAAGAAGAAGTGTCTCAAAGGTCCGTCTCGTCACAGGGGTCTCAACGCAACAGACGGCGCGTCGATCGGACGCCCGGTCTGTGAGTTATTAGCCTTTTCGTCCCAGGGGCCCGGTTGGTTTCGAGTGCGAACCAATCCCGGCCGTATCTCAAATGTACCCCGAACTCCCAAAGGGTATACTCAAAGGGACCGTTACTCAACGTAACCACCAACGCCGCTGACGGCTCGTCAAGCGGACGTCCTGTCTGAAAGATATCAGCTTTTCCGTTCCAGGGGCCCGGTTGGATTTCGGGTACAATCCAGCCCGGCCATACTCCGACTGTATCCAAAACTCGGGCGGAGTATGTCAAAAGTTTCGTCTCATCAAGAGGAAGTCAACGAAACAGACGGCGCGTCAATCGGACGCCCGGTCTGTGAGTTATTGGCTTTTTCGTCTCCGGGGCCCGGTTGGTTTTTAAAGCAAAACCAACCCGACCGTACTCCACCTGCGTCCAAACCTCGGGCGGAGTATGCCAAAACATTCGTCTCATTAAGAGGAACGCAACGCGACTGACGGCGCGTCAATCGGACGTTCGTGGCTCAAGATATGAGCGTTTCCGCTCCGAAGGCCCGGTTGGTTTCGTGAACGAACCAACCCGGCCGAACTCAAAGTTAACCGAAACCTTGAGTGCGATATACCGAAACGACCGTCTCGATCCAAGGATCGCGTCGCCGCAGACGGTTCGTCATTCGGAGGTCCGAGGCTCAAGTTATGAGCCAAAAACCGAATCTGGTTCGAAACGGGGGGGTCCGGGTCCGGGCCGACCCGGCCCGACCCCCCCCCCCCCCCCCCCGGGGGCGGCGCGGCGGCAGTGCGGCGGCCGGCGGCGGCGGCGACGGCGGCGCGGCGGCGGCGGCGTGGCGGCGCGGCGGCGGCGGGCCGCGGTGGCGGCGGCGGCGGCGGGCCGCGGCGCACGCGGGTGGCACGCGGGGCTAAGCCCCGCGTTTTGCTGGAGGGGCGGCGCGGCACAAGGGCTGCGCCCCATATTTTTTTAAAGAGCCCCCCCCCCACGTGGGGGGCCTGCTGGTGTGGAGCCGAGGGGGCAGCCGGCCCCCTCCCTTAAAGAAACGCCCCCCCTCTTAAAGGGGGGGGTTTTCATGGTGTTGGCTGGGGAATTAAATTCCCCGGTTTTTAAAACATCCGGTCGGCCAGCTGGCCGGCCGGTTTTTACCAACGGGACCGGAAATTCCGGTCCCGCCTTCGACTTCCGACACCGGCGGCCCGGCCGCCGGTCTCCACTTCCGCCGCGGCCCGGAACCGGCCGCGGTCTTCTCGTCCCGCCGCGGCCCGGAACCGGCCGCGGTGTTCGTCGTCCGGCGCGGTGCGACGGCACCGCGCCCCTTTCGCCGTGCCATGAATCCTTCCAACGCGGCGCGACGGCGTCGCGTTCTTGAAGACTCTCCTCGGCGTAGCGCGACGGCGTTGCGTAAAATATAAGCACGATCATCCGCGTGGTGCGACGGCACCACGCCACTTGCTTTACCACAAGAATTAAACAAGAACGATGGGGGGGGTTCGGCCGTGTTCATGCGGTCCGCCCCCCCCCCCCCCCTCACGTTAAAATAAACATCTCAACTTAAACATTTAGACATGCGAGATCCACGTTCAAGAATTGGAATAAATAGAATCAACAACCCCTACATTGGTATAAGGTTCGAGGATTTGACTATGTTCCGTGGAAGACGGCGTCGCGGAAGTCGGGCGTCGCGGTCGTCGTTCGTCAAATTCGACGACGAAGAGGCGCGTCCGAAGAAGCACGTCGTTGGCGAATCCTTGTACGCCGACGAAGGTTTTCCGAGGAAGGTGCGGTGATCTCTCTCGTTGACACCGAAGACGAAGAAGAGCGGAGCGGCGTTCTTCGTCGGAAAAAGAACGTTCCTCGTCAAGTCTTGAGGAAAGTCAAATAATAAAGAAAGCAACGAACTCAAGAACCCTTACCTCGATAGTCGCACGTTGAAGGAGTCGTGGATATCGGTGTCGATTCCTTTGACGCCGGAGGAAGAGTCGTTGTCGATGGCGTTCGTCGCGGAAAAGATGATGCGGAAGAAGAATGTCACGTCGTGGATACGGCGTCGCGGATGGATCGTGTTCTTCGGCGGAGAAGTTCTTCGTTGAAGAACGACGTTCTTCGCGTTCTTCGTTGAGGTTGAAGAAGAAAGAAAAGCTCTCAACCACTTCAAGATGGCTAAGAGTTCTAACCAAACAAAATAAGACAAAGTCTTATTTTATTCACAAAAAGAATTTCAAAGGTTTGAAATTCAAAATGGCTAACTCAAAAATTAACTCACTTATTTAATATACAAGAGTTGTATAATTAAAAGAAGTTAACTTGTCAAGCCATTAAGAGGGAGAGAGGGGAGTTGAAAAGGTGGGGGGTTCGTGTGGGTCCCACCACACTTAATCCTCCCAAGGGAGGTTAAGTGGGTGTGGGTCCCACTTCCAACCTCCTTTGAGAGGTTTTAAGAAGTTATAATAAAATTTGTTCTACACAAATTTTATTTAACTCAACTAAAACTCTCAAAAAAATAACTTTCAACCCGCAACAAACGCAACTCCCGAAAAGGTCTCTTTAAGCGAATATCGGCGCTGCGAGTTCATCGGTGTCCTCGGATTTCAATTCCGAGCACCGGATCAAAAGTTAGGAATTCCCGCTCATTCGTTCACTGAACGTACCCGAGCCAAACTTCGGAAATTAATTCTGGGCACTCCGGGCCTCGGAATCAGGTGCCGTCTGAAACCGCGTTCTTGTAAAATTCTAAAAAAAATTAAGAAAAAATTTTCCTTGAATTTTACGGGTCTTTACAATCATGTCCTGGAATCTTCATCTTATTGTGAACATCTCTTTGAGAAACTTTGTATACCTTGGGATTTGGTGGATGGAATCCAATAAAGTGGTGTTTCCTTATACTTTATTAAATGTCTCTAACACTTCTTATTCTTGGTAATCTTTACTAGTTCTCTTGGGTGGATTCATCCTTGAATGGAAAGGAGTTCGGGGTTGATATAGGTCATCCATCATGTATTTTTATTTATATTTCTTCACTGTTTGTATCTCCATGGTAAATTCTTCTTCTGGTGCCTTCTCAGGGAAAAATTCTTCATGTTCCTTAGGTTTTCCACTTGTATATTTGTTCTCTAGTGGTGATTTTTAACTGCTTTTCATCTCCTTACCATTATTTAAAGAAATATGACTAACATTTCCTTTTATGTTATGAATTTATTGAGCAGGGAGATTACATGAGCCTTGATTTATCAGGTTATTTCATGTGGAAATGATCTACCCAGACATCCCTTTCAGCACCTTCAGTTCTAATTCATGAGTTGTGAGAGTGGTGTATTGATTGGTTTGAGACTCCACAAGCTTTCTTTACCACTCCTTTATTGTTAGTTCATTATTTTTCCCTTGTTGGTAACTTATTGAGGGATTTTAATTGTTACATTGTTTAATGTCTCTACCCTGATCCATTATATGGTAACTAGCTTGAGTCACTATGAGACCACAAGTGTGCATCCCCGTATACCAAAAGCTTCTGACTAGCAGCATCAATCTATAGTGTTACTGAGGGGATATTATACCCTAACATTAAACTGTACAATAACAAAAAATATCATACATAAAAAATAATCAGAATACACAAAATAATAAACATAAACATTCTATATCAAATGTTATTCATAAGTATATAGTCACATAGAATCACGGTCATGACATCATACTACTGATATCCCACTAGGATAATCACATATACTATATAAATAAAAGCATAAAAGATAGGATGCTCAATGACATGTCTAATGCATATCTCATCCATATCTTACTTTGTCTAAGATATCAAGATTAATGATCCAAACTCATGCCTTTTACCAACTCGAACCTACTAAAAATGAAGATATTTTTGAGTAATCAAGTTCCATAAAGCTTGATTAGGGTGTGAGTATAACTTAATAGATATTAACCAATGCATACTCATAAATAACTATTAAACATAGTGTGTGCACATGTGATATGATTTTAAAATAAATAAATACAGTAAAAACATAAATAAATAAACATTGTCACTATTTGGGTTCTAACGTGACACCCGAGATCGACCATACCTACTTTAGCCAATGACAGAGTGTCTCTAAGAACATACCCTCATCTATAACCTAGGGGAAGATACTCCCACCTAAGAAAACATAACATATGAAAACTCAAGGGTGTATCATCACCCTTAAAGGGATACAAGTCATCTGGAAACTCAAGGAAATATCTTCACCTTACCTAGGAAGTAAGTCATTCAAAAACTCAATGGTGTATTCACTCCCTTCTAGAAAATAAAATCTTCTGAAAACTCAAGGGGGTATTTTTACCCTTTTGGGAAAGAAAGTGACATGGTGGTCAGAATGAAGGTTTAATCTAAGAACAAAGTCTAAGGTATACCATGTATCTTAATAAAAATTATTGGGTAATGTGTCTCACCTAAATCCTCTTATAAAACACATCTCGATGGGGTTGACCTTCTTCCTAAACTCATCTCACATAATCGAGGTCGGCCTCTCGACCGTATGAAAAATCCATGTCATTATATCCCTACTAGTATCACATCAAATATTCATGTTCTAAGGTGACTCCCGTAATCATCACTACCCATTACCATGTTAACCCACTCCGGGCACTAGGGTACCCACTAGGGTCCCCTAGGTCACTCCATATCATGAACACCTAGTTTAGGATCATAAATATCAACTTAAAATCTAAGGTTAATACCCATAACTCTAAGGGAATGGAATCCCTTGGAACCATCATAATCATATCATGACCTCACTGACCTCTTAGGATAATCCCCACTAGAATCACTCCAAGAAGTTGTCACATATCCCATCTCAAATCCCAAGCCACCATAGGTTAATCCACTCACCCAACCTATCTATAAATCTCACCCATGGAATTCCTACCCAGTTAACAAGTACTATGGGGACACTCACCCATGGTCTTGTCTCAACTTTCCCAATGACTCTGAGGCATCTTAAGGGTCCACTAAGTCCTACTAGGTCCATTTGTTTAAATCCCATCATATATCCCTACTCAAGGAGTCTAAGGGAAAATATATAGGTTTTCCATAATCACTAACTTAATTTAAATCTCGCCTATTTGGGTACAAGTATCACAAGGAACACTTTCATAATAAATCATCAACTATTAGTGGGTGAGGCATTAATATAGTTCCAAAGGGTCCATAGTGGCCAATGGAAATTTCTCAAATCTGTTCATAGGCATTAAATTTAATTTAAACAATTTATTTAATTTAAATAGATCAATCGCCACAGTGGAGAGACCATATACAACATGCATATATAAAATTCATAAACATAATTTAAATCATTAAGTAATACCAGCCTTAATCACAGAGTTATTTTTTTATAATCGTAGCCCACCCATCCCTGTCGAATCAAGCCCAAGTCTAAATGGCCATCGTCCATCATTATGAGTCCCTAAATCCATGTATATCACTTTAATTAATTATATAATAATTCCATAACTTTTTTTATAATTAATTTCAAAAACTAAATTATATAGGATATGTAATAATTTATTTCTCCCAATAACAACTTTTTATTCTCTAAAATAATCCCTTGAAAAAACTGGGCAAAACTCATTTTTCCACAGTTTTTATTAAAAAAAGTACCATTATGATGGTGGTTTTGTGTAAGGGTAACACTGGTAACCCTTATATAGGTATTGTGGTGTAAGGGTAACAGGGTCATTACCCTTAGGTAGCCCCCACCCCATGTAAGGTTAAGCATGCCCTTTCCCATACACAGGTCCCACTGCATAAGGGTAAATAGGGAAGTACCCTTACGTAGGTCCTATATGATAAAGGTAAGTGGTGCATGTCCCTTATGAAACTCATTGCATAAGGGTAAGAAAAAATCTACCCTTATGCATCCCATTATGTAATGGTGAATAAAATGTTACACTTATGTAGTGGCAGGATAGGGGTAGCTTGAAGCCTAAAAACATTATTTTATATATATATATATATATATATCTTATTTTTTCTAATATAACACAACAAACCCTTATTTAATATTCTTTTAAATTCCTTTAAAAACACTAATAAAAATTTAAACTCATGAAATATACCCCTAATTCACCTATTAAGGCTCTCGACCAAAACCCAATAACTCAAATTATCCAATAAAAATAAAAAAAAGAGGATCTCAAACCGGAATGTGAAAAAAAATGGATAATCAGCCTACCTTGTAGCATAACATCAAATATTTGATCTCAAAATTGATTTCCAAGACCATCACATCCCATTCCAGCTCTGATCAAGATTCCTAGTGGTTTACCTCTCTCATCTCCCTCATTTCCCTTATTTGGAGTGGATTCTAGAATAATCCACTTTCTTCCCCTTATATGAAATAATTTAGAAGTGGGAGTGGATTATGATTAATTAAATTAAATTAATTTCATTAATTTAATTTAAATTAAATACTGATAGATAAAATATTTTAAATAAAATTTACATTTAATTTCATTGTTTTAAACCCAAAAAAGTGTTACATTAAGATTAATTACTTCATTTTAATGATATTGGTGTTATTTTGATTTGAACGGTAAAAATGGCCCATTTCTGATTTTTAACTATTTTAACTTATTTATGTATTTTGGCCATAAAATTTTCTACACTAATAAAAATTGAAAATTTCATTTTTTTCATATTCTACACATCCATAGATTCATTTCATCTTTTTGGACCAAAATCTGACTTGACCATATGGAAGCTCAAAAGAAGCTCACAAGTTTGACCAAGAAAACTGTTTACAGATCTGCCTAGTTTTGGTGTGGGGTCTATAAGTCATTCATGGTAGGCCCAAATGCACTTAAATTAGGTGGGTGGACGAAAAATAAGATTTGGAACAACTTTAATGAATGATATTATGTGTTAATTGGACTTTTAAGGGGTAATTAAAGCATTCTAATCCGGAGGTTTTTGATTAGGAGAGTCTGACTGGACAGAATAAATGGTCAGAGTAAAATGAGAATAACTCTCTGAATACGTTTCCAAATTCTCTGATATTTTTAGAGAAAACGACCAAGATAATTATGAACAACATTTAATAAGGATAAAACGCGTGAATATTTAATTTAATGGGGCTACAACATGTCAACATTTGGGGGACATATTCTGGTTATAAAAGGATGGGAGCTCTTCCCTCTAAAATCATTCTAATTCTTCCCAACACCATCTAGGGTACCAAGGAGAGGAGGCCAAAGGCCCTTTATATTTTTCTTCTTTATTTATTTTATTTTTATTTTAGTTTTATTTTCTCATGTAATGCATTCATATTTTTTATATTAAAGTTTTTCCCTTTTCTTCTTCCACCCCTTTTCTCTTCTAACTCTAATTCGCATTCTCTCTCTTCCATCTTTCCATCGTGATCTCTATGCACATCACCATGGAAAGTGACTAACTCAAGGATTGGACCCAAGGTATGTTTTAATGGTTTTATTAATTATTGAGCTTCAATTTAAAATGTTTTAAATTTATTTGTGGTGGATGCGAGAATATTGCAGGGGTGTGGTGGTCGTCCACCATGGCACTGTTTCCAAATCCACTCATTTCCGTTGATTCATTATTTCTTCCTCCCTTCTCTTAGTTAAACCCTTAATACGGTGGAGTTGGGGTTTCCATAAGGGATGAAATGGAATATGGTGGATCCAGGTATTTTTGGGATAGCATTCTCGGTTGAGGTGTTATCCTAGTTGACTATTAGAGAAGGTGTGGTTTGGTGTGTCGAAGGCATGCTAAAATCACAAAGTATTTAAATCAAAGGAAATTAATTCATTAATTAGGTTTCATAAAATGAATTATAAAATTTAATTTAAACAATAAACAAATAATGAATGAACCCGTGTTAGCCAAACCTAGGACCAAGACCTTTGTTCCCTGATTTCATTCTGTTTGCATCTAGATTTAAATTATGAATGTCATTATTTTAATTGCATGTTTTTTAAAACCCTCAAAAACATTGTTTTCAATAAATATTAAAAACACAAAAAATAATTAGATTAGGTGAATTAGAATTAGTGATTGAACCGACTACATCGCTCCTCAAGTGAGATGACCCTGGTCAGCCATTATGTTGCATTAGGATAATAAATTTGCTTTTTCCACGCCCTACGACAGGCGTGCGTCAAAACTGGTGTCTTTTCCAGGGATCTAAGTAGTTATTTCAATCACTTTTTCAAATTTTACATTTTTTTAAATATTTTATCTTTTTCATTAAGAAAAATATAAAAAAAAAATCTTTTTCCATTATGTATTCAAAATTCAAATTTTTATGTATGGAAAGATTACTCGTAGGTGCAATATCAAGAACCAGAAATTGATTATCATGATCTAAATGACCAGGTTGAAAGGATTAGTAATAATCTGGATGATTTGGGAAGGAAAATGGAATGGGAATTTGAATATGTTTATGAAAAGATGGATCAACCCGACCATGAGCCAGAGCAAGAACCTGATATAGTGGTGGAAGAAATTTCACCACTCATCATTGAAGAACCAGAGGAGGTAAATGTAGAGGTACCCAAAATCTCATTCATCCTTACTCAACCAATTCTACCCGAGATAGATGAAAAATATGATGACTTACTTGTTGAGATACATGTGGGAGATCAACAGAAATTGGATGAATTCTGGAATGAATGTGAGGAACTACTTGATCTCCCCAAGCCTTGCAAAGATGAAGATCCAGCACCGCTGAAAGAAGACACCACCCAATTGGTGGAATTTGAAGTCAAGATGGAGGATACCGACTTGCTACCTCCATCCAGTGATAATCAACTCCAAGAGGAACTTTCAACTAAAGAATTGATTGAATCAGAACCAACTCAGGGAGATGATCTTTCCATGAACTCTACCTTTTCTGATTTCATTCAATCTGATTTGAGAGTCACTCCTTATAATTTTGAATTTTCATATTTGTCCAATCCTTACCTTGCCTTAAAAGAATATGAAAAGGAATATGCACTTGTTGAGGAACACTTGAATCTCCCTAAAGACATTGAAGATTCATTAGAGGGAGTACAAGAAGAGAAGAAGAAGGTTGCACAAGTAGCAACCAAGGAAGAGGATGATCCATACTTCATCCTACCCCCTCCATGCAAGTTGTACCACATTGCGAAGGGGGGGGGGATATAGTGTACTGTATCCATGGATCTTCCTTCAAGAACAAGGATGAAGCACAATCTTAGAAAAGCTACATGTGGTGGTTAAAATCAAAGAAGCTTCATCCACCCTCTGATTTTGGATAATAGCTGGTACTGCCCTCTGAAGGCAGTAAAAATTCAGGGCCCACTTGGGGGATCATACCAATATTTATCTTTACATTATTTTTATATTTCAAATTTCTTTCATAGAATAGTCCAGCATGTGGCCCACTCCTCCTTATCTTTTTGATCTTTAATGACATGATCCTTGTTCTTAAGTAAGTAATTCTCTTTTGTAGGTTCATATATGGGAAAAGGAAGCCTTAAATAGAGGAATAGGACTGAAGATTTATTTAAAAATGGAGTTTATTTTTAATGCTTAATACTTTAAACTCCTTACATTTTTTGGTCCAAAATATGTTTTTAACTTTAATGATAAAATTACATGTCCACACTTGAATTATTTCTTTACTTGACTTATCTATGAGACATGAGTTTCTTAGGAACCCTGTGATGCCATGTTTTGTATCTCAATGTTAATGAGATTGAATGAGTAAAATGGAAAATTGAATGTTTAAGTGAATCATGGATATTTAAATTATGACTCGTGATTTAATGGAATTAGTTGATTTATGTAAATGAAATTTCCCTACCATTTTTCATACTTTGAATTTATGAAATTCACGTGAATTAATTTATTATTATTGATCATTCCTTGAGTGATTGTCCAATATCATATGTCTCATTTCATAGAGTATTTCTAAACCAGGTACTTCCTATTTATTCATGAACATATTTCTTGAGTGATCCTGGGACATGTCACCGACCAGAACTTTCATTTGAACTTGTCAAAGCTATGACTATACAAAAACACATTTAAAATGATTGAGGAATCTTTTGAAAAGCCTAAATAATTAAATACCACCTTTAAATAAATCCTTCTTTTATCCCATAGATACCATGAATGACCATTATAGGGATGAGCCATGTTTTAAGCCATTTTTATCCATTCCTACCATACTCTTGGTATTTTCATGATATTTTAAAGATGAAGTGTGGGGTTGAAGGGATTTATGGTGTAAGGGATGATTTACATTGTAAGGAAAAATTTTGGGGGTGTTATTGTGGGAATTGTAAAAGGTTTTGGAATCATTAATTGTACTTCACTGCTTTCCCCTCTTTAAATAAAAAATAAAAAAATGACAAAAAGAACCAAAAAAATGAGAAAATGGGTTGTTATTTTGGGAAAAACAAAAAACACCATTTTTCCAGACCGATGGTCCTCTTATAGTATGTGGTTAGGTGATGGATGTGAGGTTTTATCTAATCATAACTTTTAAAAAAACAAAAAAAAGAAAAAAATCAATAGGGTGCATTAATCATTCATTATGCTTTACTTTGATCACGACCTTACTTTGAGTTTTGGGGGAAGTGGGTGTTGGCACATTGAAGGGGAGAATTTCCTTACACTTTTTGATATCATGCATTTTACTTAAGAGATAAACCTCCTCCTTGAGGCTTAATTTTTTACATCAAATCCTACCAACCTGAAGCCTCAGAGTTATTTGAACCTCTATTGAAAATTCCTCAGGATTTTATGTGTCTTTTGTCTTTACAAAGTGGAGAAAGTAGTTATTTTACAAGCTTATGGATAAGGTGAATGTTCTCATGATATGATCATAAATCCAATTTAATTTTATCATTAGTGATTATATAAAATATTCAAAAGAGAGGTAGATCATGATTTGACATGTTTAATAATAATAAATTGAGAATCTTGAATGAATGAAAGGAGAAACTCCATCATTTTTAAAAGGGAAAAATAAAATTCATGAATTGATTGTTTCATTGAAAAATGGGAAATTAAATTGATATTATTTTTTTTTAACTTTAAAATTTTATTGTACATTGATAATTGTTTGATTTTATTGCTTTGAAATCTGAATATTGGTAACATTGGTGCCCTTAGATTTTCAATGTTGAGATTTCATGCCTGAGGACAAGCATGGTTTAAGTGTGGGGGAATTGAGAGATAAAATATTTTAAATCAAATTTAAATTTAATATCATTGTTTTAAACCCAAAAAAGTGTTACTTTAAGATGAATTTCTGCATTTTTATGATATTGGTGTTATTTTGAGTTGAACAATAAAAATGGCCCATTTCGGATTTTTAACTATTTTAACTTATTTATGTATTTTATCCATAACATTTTCTACACTAATATAAATTGAAAAATTCTTTCTTTTTAAGATTTAAACATCAGGAGATTCATTTCATCCTTTTGAACCAAAAGCTGACTCGGCTATATGGAATCTCAAAAGAAGCTCACAAGTTGGACTAAGAAAACTATTTACAGATCTTCCAAGTTTTGGTGTGGGGTCCATAAATCGTTCATGGTGAGCCCAAATAATCTGAAATTCTGTGGTTGGATGAAAAATACTATTTGTAACAACTTTAATGAATTATAGGATGCGTGAATTTTATGTTTAATGGGTCATTAAATCATCCTAATACTGAGGTTTTTGATTTGGAGAGTCTGACTGGACAGAATAAATGGTTAGAGTAAAACGGGAATAACTCTCGAAATACGTGTCCAAATTCGATGATATTTTTAGAGGAAACGTCCAAGATAATTATGAACAACATTAAAGAAGGGTTCAACACGTGAAGATGTAATTTAATAGGGATAAAATTTATCAACATTAAGGGGACAGAATCTGGTTATAAAAGGAGGGGAGCTCCTCCCTCTCAAAGCATTCCAATCCTTCCCAACACCATCCAAGGCACCAAGGAGAGGAGGCCAAAGGCCATTTATATTTTTTCTTCTTTATTTATTTTATTTTTATTTTAGTTTTATTTTCTCATGTAATGAATTTATATTTTTTATATTAAAGTTTTTCCCTTTTCTTCTTCCACCCCTTTTCTCTTCCAACTCTAATTCGCATTCTCTCTCTTCCATCTTTCCATCATGATCTCTATGCACTTCGTCATGGAAAGTAACTAACTCGAGGCTTGGAACCAGGGGAGATTTCATGGTTTTGTTCATTATTAAGCTTCAATTTAAAATGTTTTAAATTTATTTGTGGTGGAGGCGGGAATATTGCACGGGTACGACAGTCGTCCACCATGGCACTGTTTCCAAATCCACTCATTTCTGTTGATTCATCTGTTCTCCCTCCCTTCTCTTAGGAAAACCCTTCATACAATGGAGTTGGGGTTTCTATAAGGGATAAAATGTAATATAGTGGAGCTAAGTCTTTTTGGGATATCATTCTTGGTTGAGGTGTTATCCTAGTTGACTATTGGAGGAGGTATGGTTTGGTGTGCCGGAGGCATGCTAAAATCACACACTCTTTAAATCAAAGGAAAGTAATTCATTAATTCGGTTTCATAAAATTAATTATAAAATTTAATTAAATCAATAAAAAAATAATGAATGAACCTGTGTTTTCCAACCCTAGGACTAAGACCTTTCTTCCCTGGTTTCATTCTGTTTGCATCTAGATTTAAATTCTGCATGTCATTATCTTAATTGCATGTTTTCCAAAACCCTAAAAAACATTGTTTTCAATAAATATTAAAAACAAGAAAATAATTAGATTAGGTGAATTAGAATTAGTGATTGAACTGACTACATCGTTTCTCAAGTGAGACGACCCTAGTCATCCACTATGCTGCATTAGGAAAATAAACTTTCTTTTTCTACACCCTATGACAGGCGTGTGTCAAATACCCATTTAAATAGTCTGACCCCAGTCCCAGAACCTGGGCCAAGTTTATACCTTTCCTAGGTAAACTCCCTATCACAAACTCATCCATGAAGTTTTAATTCTATTTCAGGACTCTGTTCAGGAGATATTGACATTTTCCCACATGAGAATATTTAATATTTATTTAGTAGATACTAAAATATCCTGAAAAATTCACCCATTCATAATTACACCAAACTCAAACCCAAGGGTAAACACCCCATTCTAAGGTTAAAAAATTTGTCAGGAAATATTTTTAAGATCTTATGATAGAGGAAATTACCATTTAACTCCTCATACACATCTAGTACTAAAATTTTAAATTTATGCTCATTTTCACAACCTAGAAAACACAAAAGACCTTAGAATCCCCCCACTATATAACTTATTATCCATAAGAATTCATAGTATCCATACTACAAAAAATATAGACCCCTACTAGTCATCAATTAATGCATAACTCACCACCTTCTACTCTATAACATTGAATGTGCTTCCACTACGTAGATCCAAACACAAGGTGTGATATTCATCAAAAACTACTCCACTACTTGTTACTATCACTAAAACTCATTGAAGATGCTCCCAAATATATTTTTGTCCTGATAAAACATGATGTCACCATTCAATTTATCTCTAGGTTTATGGCACTCCCCACCATAAGTATTAACTCATATAGGCCGATTCTGAGCCATGATACTTCCCACTATCAGAATCACCTCCTAAAATGCCTTTCTAATGATCCAAAAACCTTATCATTACAGTTTCTATATCACCACACTTAATTATACATAAAAACACTGGTTATAATTTATATGGGTTAAACTTATTTAAAATGATCAAATTTACCCACTGACGTGGTATCCCATCACCCAAACATGATTCCTAAATTCTCTAATGCATTATGAGATCGTTTAAACATAAACATTGAAGTCTAAACTCAGATTTTGATATAATTCCATGATAGGATCACCAACTTCATCTACAATCCTTCATGATCTCTCCTAGATCATTGATGTGACCTTAATCTAAATCACATTTGGATCGTATCAAATTCACTCTAAGTCTGATGTTGATGCTCAAACTCCATCTAGAATCACATCTACATTTTGATTGCATTTTTACCTAAATAAAAAAATATAAGTGAATATTATCACACACTGATATATTGGTTTCATCCTGACCGTATGATGAATGGTATCATCACACCTCAATGGCCCTTCCAACATGAGGGTCTCTTATCCATAAGTCATGCTCCGTCTATTAACAAATGTAATGACTAGACCTAACCATTCTTCTCGCACCTAAGAACCAATATGAAATGTAAAATACTAACTATTCATGACTCACTAGGAACATATTCATTAGTATTAGCCGAGTCACTATCTATAATGAGGGCCACTTCATCCAATTCTCAGTGGTTCACTCCCCACCATATGGATTTCCTTATGTCACTCTTTGAGCATAACCTCAATGGGTTCCATCCTTACACCTCCCTAATAGTACTTGTCATGGAACACACTCAGTTGACCATATCAGGGTACCCTGATCATTTTACAATGTAACCTCTCACCTCTAAGGGATATCTCTCAATTCATAAAACTCTAAGAAACCAAAACTACCCCAATCTATCTCAAAAAACACTAGTTCTTAGATCCATTTTAAGTGAAACTGACTTACTGAACTGTCTGCATGAACTTTATGTCGCCCTGTAACAACTTCTAACACATACCACCATGAGTTGTTCCAATCAGTCCCAGGACCATGGAACTAAATCACCAATAATTTCCCTACATGTAATTATAATCTATCTAGAATCACCCTCAATTATCCTCATCAAAATCAAGGCATTTCACCCATGTCATGGTTCACTACACGATCACCTACCAACCTGACATCATTACTAACTAGAATCATCTACCTACATGTTATCCCTCATAGATCCAACCATATAGAATCATAATCCTCTATATCACTGAGAATTATTTTTGAAATCAATAGAATCAGGAATCCCAATTGATCCATGCCTCTAAAACCATCCTTGATACAAAAAGCACTAGTACTCAATGTGTTTTATCTCATGAAAACCCAATTCATCTCACAGACCTATATAATATACCCTGAAACACTGCCTGTGTGTCATAACCCAAATCATATAACCATTCTTCCCATCACTAAGGCACTCACAAACTCTGGCTAACCCCTCTCTCTGGTGACCCTCTCTTATCTCACTCAGCTCACCAATATCTTGAGCTGCATCTATAAGGCCACTGAGCTCTCCCACCTAGCCAATAATACGTGCCTCACATTTGATAAAACATACCTTAAACACTTATCTATTCCCATATCTAATATCACCCAGCAACTCAAGTTCCAAAACACACATCTAAGGTATCATGTACACAACTCAATCATTATTTTCAAAAATCAACCACCCACTTGGGCACTAATCCTCACCAAGAATCTATATATAGACTAAACCCTCGATGAAAAAAAATCTCATCTATGTAAAGATATAATGGAATCACCCTAGATGATCCATGTCGATTAAACCATGGTCAAATATTTTGGTCAAGTAGAATACCACCAAGAAGCTATATGAGAAAACACCATACAAGTTATTGTTGATGCAAAAACCTAAGTTTTTATGAATTATTATTTTTGAATAAATTAAATTTATTTGATATATTGTGTTACATGAAACATTGAGTTAAGATTTCATTACATGTAATCCTGGTTTTATCTTGCATTACACATGACATTGAGTTTTAACAAAACCACGATATATTGTTAATATTATTCAAACGTAAACATTATAACCTAGTCATTAAAGTTAGAGATATTAATAGTAGAAACTGATTTTTAAATATTAATTATAATATTTTTAAATAAATAAAACACATTGGTAAAAAAATTACTTAATATTTCAATAAATTCTTTATTTGTTTTGAAAATACTGTTTTCTCAAAAAAAATGTCTTTTATTTCTTTTTTGTGAAAAATAATAAAATTAATTTTTGAAACTTTTATAAAATTTGGTTTTCTAAAATAAACTTCATTTTTGATATCATCATATAAAAATTATCTTAGGGTGAATTTTTGATAATTTTCTGAAAATATTAATTTTTTGATGAATAGTGAAAATACTGAATTTTAATTGAAAACTACCTTTTCGTTTATATTATTTATAAAGTTAAGTTATATTTCAATTTAGTTTTAAAGTAAAATTATTTCAATGCATTAATCCAATTTAGGTCATTGAAATCATTTTCATATTGAATTTTGATATAAAAACCTTGTAAACTTTTGAACTTTTTCTCTTTGAAAACACGCTTTCTCGTCACATCTAAAGAATTAATATTAAATTAAATTTTTCCACTTTTGTGAATTTAATTTTTAAAAATGGATTTCATGTTTTTTATTAGAATAATTTATATTATCTAATAATTTCATCTTGATTTTTGATGAAAATTAATATTGAGAACAATAAAAATTAATTACCATAGTTATGGTAGAAATGGGTTTGTCGAGGGTTAAACTAAATAGGTAAGGGTGAAAATGAAGTAAAAATTTATCTAAAATATATTTAATGGATTTTTATACCCTATAATTTATAATTATATATAATAATCCATTTTTTGAGCCTTTTAGAATAAAAAAATGTGGGTACACCTTTTTACTTTCAAAAAATTACAAGTGTGTCAGTCACCTCACTTATAAAAGGCCGTCACCTTCCCTCTGTTCTTAACACCATAAAAACCATTGGATTGGAAAAATTCAACCAAAATATCTTTAAAAATTCTATACTATACTCATATAATCCTTATTTTTTCATAAATCTATCCTTGGAAGGGTTTTTTTGTAAACCTAACGAGGTTACTCAAGGAAGAGGTAACGTTCTTCATCGAGCGTTTTTATTTTATTTCTTCCTCAAAATAATTTAATTATTATTAATACATGATGATATAATAACCTTGGTATATTAAATATACTTAAATTTTTTTATTTTTAGGTAATGACCTAAAAAAATCTCCAATCTCATCAAATGGGTTACGAAATCATCATTTGTGTGTACAGCAGACTATCATCTCATGAACCCATGTCGGTTATTTTTACATTACCACATCTCATATATACTTATATTGATGTATTAAATGTTTATATATTATATTTATGAGATTATTATACTTCTCTATTTATTATATCTCATATACCTTCAAACTTTCCATTCTGTGAGGATATGATAATATCGCTCGTGCGTACGATAGACTACCGCTTCATGAAGCGATGTGATTTGTTCACGATTTACATGGAAGGTAATAAGGATGTGTTTAATGATAATAATTGATATATATGACATAAAATTATTCTTTAATGTTAATATATTATTTAAATTTATTTCTTTTGATCCATCAAGATAGGGAAAACAACATTCATGCGTATGTACGGCCTACCGTGTCCCTGAACGGTGTATTTCATTTTCTTTCACTAAATTGTATGGATTACTCTAAAAGTGTATATATATATATATATTATATTTATATAATGGTTAAAATTATGGAGATTATGTAACTATGATCAATGTAAGAGGACCAAAAATAACAAATCAAAATATACATAAAAAACAAAGCACTTATTGCCTAAAACACAACTTTAACATAAAATTGTTAACAAAAAGATAATAAAAGGTCAACAATAAATCATAGATACTATTATATATATATATGGTTATTTAATATATTTATAATAAACTTATATTTATCATACAAGAGTTTTGAATGTTTACAAAGGAATTAGAGGCATATGGTAAGAGATTTTTGTCTCACTTTTTACAACTATGAGACACGTGCCATATTCACTACTTATTTCTTTTATGTGGTGTATATACTGACAATGATTGTATTTTACGATTATTATCCTGAAAATTATGGGAATTACATATCCATTTGAGTATCTCTATTTCATGGGGATTATTTTTTAAGTGTTACTAAAGTGGAAATGGAATTATGTTACAATCTCATCGTTTATCATGATAGTTTATGATTAAGTCTCCAATATTGAAATATTATGATATACCTATCAATATTTATCTTTAATTTTATTCTCTTTAGTTTATTCAGGATATTTTAAATTAATATTACCATTTTCCTGCTCTGTTTTACTTAAAATAATTGAGAAACTGTTTTTAAGAAAAAATGTCTTTATTTCTTTCTTCGGATGAAAACCCTTTTTATTCCAAAACCATGTTTTCTAAAAAAATGAATTTTTTTTAAAATACTTATAATTATTTAATAAAGAAATTTTTACCCATGTTTTACTTATTTAAATATTTTTTTTAAAGTAATCTTCATGTCATTTTCCAAAAAATGCATATTTAAATTTTATCGATGATGTGAAAGGAATATTTGTTTTAGCGTGTACGAAATGAATATAATTTTCCACCATAATGAAAATTATTTTATTTGAATCTTACTTTATAAAATTACAAGTTTATTTTAAATGAATATTAATTTTCAAAATATTTTTTTAATTTTTAGTTTTAAAAACTGATTTTCAAATAAAAGTTATTTTTCTCAAGAAATGTTCCAAGTGATCTTTCAAAATATTTCTCCACCTAAGATGGAATCCTTTGATGTGACATATGATTTTATTAGTATATGAACTAAGTATACCATTATTATTTTTTGTATGAATGGTTTATGATGAAATTATGTTTATGAAACCCATTTCTCTTCCATGGGTTAAACCATGATAAAATTCATATGAAACTCACTTCTTTTTCCATAGGTTATTCAATAATGAAATTATGAAAGAATTATGAAACCTGTCTCTTTTTCATAGGTTATGAAATAATGATTTTTTTATAAAACCCTTTTAATTTCATAGTTTATGATATGATTAATTTCTTATGATCTTGTGGCACACATATGTATGTTTTCATTATGTAATGTATGGAACCTATATCTCACTCCAATTATTTGGGTAAAGGTTTATATCCCATGAGATACACAGGACTAGAATGGGTATTGAACCCCGTTTAGAAATGGACTTTTTTTGTTATGATGGTCTTGGGATTGAACCTTGACTACTATGATGGTTTAGGGAGTGAACCCACTCCACTATGATAGACTTGGAAATAAGCATTGGCTACTAGGGAAATGATTTTCTATGCTTATGCGTATTCTATAAATATGTCTTATACCAATGTTACACTCTCATGGCTCATGTTCTTTGATTCTCTTATGATTCATGTCTTGTGAACTTCCCATCATTATTCCATGAATCAATGTTATGATCTTTTCTATGTAGGGTATTGTTTTCAAATGTTATTACCATTTTATCATACCCTTATGTTCATGTTATTCTTATATATCTTCCTTATTTACACTTACTAATCATTTGAGCTAACCCTTTATTATGTTTACTTTCCCTAGGTTATGAAGAAATGTGTTATGTATAATATGTCTAAAAAGGTTTCTAGTTATGAATAACATAGTGGTAGATGATGTAGTTTACCTATGAACCGGTTGTTTGTGTTTCTAATTTTCCAAAGGCACTATACCTTTACATTCATTAGTCATTTGTTTTTATAATATAATAAATGTTCATAAAAATTATGTAATATTTTTGTATGATAATCTTGGGTCTCTATAGTTAGTATTAGAGTATATGTTTAGTTAAACTTTGGAAACTAGGATGATAAAAATTTAGTGAGATCCCTACGAACATGCATAAGTATAATTCTAATGATGAGTCAATGTATAGGAAAATATCTTGGAATTTTGGTAAAGGATAGAGTGTGTGATATATAATAAATTACATCCATGTCAGGATACTACAAGTGTATGTGGCTCTAGAATATAGGTACCTTGGGGTAATGAATTTGAAAATAGTGCATTGAGTTGGACTCGATCATCACATGGTTCATGATAGAAGGCCTTACTATGAATCTGGTTTGATGATCCCAAGGGATATGCTTTGTAAATTCACAAAATCTTTATGCACCATCATGATGGATTTGAATAACAACCATGAATGACCTAGGTTAAACCTAAGTTTTAATATATTAAAAAGAATGTGTCATGATTTAGACATCCTATAAGTGATTTTTCATGATTATGTGGTTCTACACTATGATTATTGTCTCTTGCACTGTGATTTTTAGTTTTAGTCAATGGATGGAACATTAAGGAACCATATTAATTATGAGTGAGACAAATAATATAATTATTTTCCTCCAAATCATCCAAACGTTATAGGATCTGGAATAAAAAATCTTTTTTTATTCTCACACAAATACCTCAAGCTATGAATCATGGTAGACTTCCAAACTAATAAAGGAAGGAACTACATTTTATTGAGTACTTCATGAGGAAATTACCCCTTTATTTCAGTGGGTCTTTAACTCTAGTAGTTTTTGAAAAATGGTTCTTCACCATTGAAAATATATTTTCTATTCTCCAGTATTCAGAACGTGCAAAATTCATTTTGGTTGTCAACCATTTTCAAGGTGAAGCGGATCAATAGTTGAATCTTATCAAGAATATGAGGTAATATGAAGAAATTGACTCCAATGATTAGGATGAATTCAAGAACTTATTTTTCAATAAGTACTTTCCTCATATTATTCATACAAATATGTATAATGAGTTCCATGAGATAAAGAAAATGATAATGAATTTTTTGGTATCTGTGGGTAAAATTTTACAAGACTTGTGAGGTAAGCTTTTAGTATTGTCATCCAACCTGAAATTAAGGTTGATCAATTTTTCAGTTGATTAAAACCATGTATCCAAAGGAATTTATCCATAAGAGACTTTAGTAGCTATGAATTGATTTTTTAGTGTGCTATCAAGGTGTAAATAGATGTGGTAGTTACATATCAATCTCATGGTTTTGATAAGAAGATAAAAAATGGAATTTAATAGAAAATCTAAAAACCATGGGGAGAAGAATATGAACTATCCTTTATGCTCAAAGTGTGGGAAGAAACATGGAGGAAATTTAATTAAGTGGACTAGTAAATGTTTTAAGTGTTTAAGGGATTTTCATAAAGCAATTGATTATCGAAGTGATGGGAATAAGTTAGATAATGATGCAAGTAGAGAGAAAGCTGCACAAAATGCACCACCCACAATCCAGTGTTTCAAATTCAAGGAGTATAGCCACTATGCTAACCAATTCCCAAATTTTAATTTTAATGAATATTATGGATGTCAATAACCTATTAAACCAGAAGACAAAGGGAAATCACAAGTGATCACTATTTCTAATGAGGGGTGCGATAATGAAGTGGTGAAAGGTAAACATACCATCAACTCTAGAACTGATAATGTCCTATTTAAATCTATATCTACTCATACTTTCATATCTAATTAATTTGATAAGGGTATCAATATTTTTCCCAAATGATTATATATATAATTATTAGTGAAAATCCCTAATGATGTGATGGTATCATTTCATGTTTATGATTCCTCTCTAGTTGAAGTTGGTGGGAATTTGCTTCCAGAAAATCTTGTCATTCTTCCTATGGTTTAATTTTATGTTATATTAGGCATGGATTTCCCTTATCTAAATAAATCCCACATCAATTTACAATAAAGATAAATCACGTTTGATATTCCAAACCAGCCTAAGATCATCTATCAGAGCAATGATAAATATAAAATTTTGATGGAAATTAAATCCATTGTATGGTTTTTTATTCCTATTAAATAGGGGGATTTATCTTAAATGGTTGGGTAGAAACTCAACATAGATGATATGCCTACTATGTGGGAGTTTTTTTATGTCTTTCCAGAATAGTTTTCAATCATTCCATCAAAATGTGAAGCTAGGTTATAAATAGAACTTGTACCTAGTTTGACACCAATTTCAAAGACTCCATATAGAGTGTTTATAATTGAGTTGCAGGAATTGAAAATGAAACTCTAGGAGAACCTTGACAAGGGATTCATTTATCCAAGTGTTTCAACTTAGGTTAAACCTCTTCTCCTTGCTAAAAATAAATACATATCAATGAAACTCTTCATTGATTATTTAAAGATAAATAAGATCATGATTAAGAACAAGTATCATATACCTTGTATTTAGGACCTATTTGATCAACTATGTGGAGGTAAATATTTTCCAAGATTGACCTTCATTCTAGATATCATAAATTGAGGTTCATGTAGTATATACCCAATACAGCATTCCATAGAAGTTATGGACACTATGAATATATAGTGATTCCATTAGGTCTTAATAATGCCCTATTTATCTTCATGGATTTAATTAATAGTGTATTTATAGATTACCTTGATCAATTTTTGGTTATATTTATAGATGATATTATTATATATTCAATAATAAAGGAAGATCATGAAGATCACTTGATAATTGTACTAAAGAATCTAAGTAAGGATAAACTATATGAAAAATTTACAAAATGTGAATTTTGGCTACATAAGGTTTCATTTTGGGTTATATAATCTCAAGAGAGGGTATATCAGTACATCCATCAAAGGCATAGGCTGTTGAATTTTGGCCTAGAACAACCATGATGATTGAGATCTGTATTATTATTTGTTTAGCTGAATATTATTGATTGTTTATGGAGAATTTCTCATGACTATATAATCTACTAACCAAGTTAACTCGAAACAGATCCAAGTTCCTCTAAAAAAATTATTGTAAGGAAATTTTCAAGGAACTAAAGAGAAGATTAGATGGCACACGTGTTCTTAAATTACCCTATAGTATAGAAGGGTTTATAATATATCTTGATGTATCTGAGAAGATATTGGGATGTTTTATCATGTATAATGATAGGGTTATAGCTTATTCCTCACAAAAGTTTAAGGTCCATTATAAAAATTACCCAATTCATGATTTAGATTTAGCTCCGATAATTTTTTTCATTAAAGATATGAAGGAATTATCTTTATAGAGAAAAGTATGATATATATACCAATCACCAAGTTTAAAGAATTTATTCACATAGAAGTAGTTGAGTATGATCTAGAGAAGATGGTTAGAGATGATTAAATATTATGAGTTCTTAATACAATACCACCCTGGGAAAGAGAAAAAGTTGGATGATGCCTTAAGTCAAAAGGATCATGCTATATTATCCATGATGAGGATAAAAAAGATCCAATATATCTGGTCCTACAAAGGATGAATCCGGAAATCCTGAATGAGGGGTATAAATCTTATATTTCTTAATTAAATGTTTAATCATCAATCTAAGTGAATATTAAAGAAGTGAAAAAGGAAGTTTTTGAGATGAAAAATAAGGTTAGAAACATTCTTGAGTTTAACCTTGATCATGATGGAATGATAAGGTTCAGGAACCATGTATGTATTTTTTCCATACCAGATTTGAACAAGTAATTTTTAGAGTAATATTATAGTTCTTCATTATCTATTCATTCAGGAAGTATGAATTTGTATAGATATTTGAAATAATACTTCTGGTGGTATGGAATAATGAGAGATATCATAGAGTTTGCTTCTTGGTGTTTGGTGTGCCAGCAAGTTAAGGTTGAGAGATAGAATTTTAAGGGTATGTTGCATCCATTACCCATACCAAAATGTAAATGGTAAAATATCACCATGTATTTTTTTCATTGGACCCTCCAAAATGTATAAGGGAATAATGTTATGTGGGTTTTAGTCGATTACCTTAAAAATTTACACACTTCATCACTATCAGAGAATACTTATCTCTGGATCGGTTTTCCATGATATACATTAAGGAAGTGGTAAGGTTTCATGGAGTACCACATTCCATTGTGTCTGATTGGGTTCCTAGTTTTACCTAAAAGTTCTAGAGAATTATTTATCAAGCTCTTAATATGAAGTTGAGTTTCAACACTGCATATCATCCACAAAAATATGGTCAGTATAAGAGAAAAATTCTAACCCCAGAGGATATATTGAGATATTGTTATTTAGAATTAAATGGTGTTTGGGATCAACACCTTACTCAAGTTGAGTTTTCTTCCAATAATATCTTTCACTCAAGCATATAGATGGATCCTTATAAATCCTTCTATGGAAATAAATGTAGAGCTCTAATGTGCTAGAATGAAGCTAGAGGAAGAAATCTATTGGGACCCAAGATAAGTGAAGAAGTGAAATAGAAGGTTAGATCAATTTAGCTACATGTCAAGGCATATCAGAGTCAGTAGAAAAGTTATGTTGAAACTCACCAATAGGATATAGAATTTTGAAATTGGTGAAAATTTGTTTCTAAGAATATCTCTATGGAAGAAGGTTATGAGATTTGGGAATAAATGGAAAATAATCCTTGGGTATATCAGCCCTTTTGAAATTCTTGATCATCTCGGGACAGTATCCTATTGGTTGGTGCTTCCACCAAACCTATCTCAAGTACATGATATTTTCCATGTATCTCTCATGAGGAAGTACATACTAGATCATTCACATTTACTGAAATCAAAGGTCATACAACTAGATCAGGATCTTTCTTATGAGGATTAACCAATTCATATTTTGTATCATACATAGAATGTTCTAAAAAAATACCACTCACCTGGTAAAAGTTTTGTGGCAAAACCACTAGTTTTAGGAATCTACCTAGGAACCTGAGGAAATAATGTGGTAGAAGTATCCTCATTTGATTGTATCAGAGTGATCAATTTTGAGGTCAAAATTAATTTTAAGGGGGTAGAATGTAACACCCCTAGTTTTTATGAATTATTTTTTTTGAAAAAATTAAATTTATTTGATAGTATCTATTAAAAGAAACATTTATTTAATTATCACTACTATAAAATCAACCTATATCCATAGTTTAAAACCATGGTTATAGCCCCTAAAACCGCGGGTATAGGTTATACCCATGGTTTTCAAAATTGAGGCCTTTTAAGGCATCGATATAGCTTCGAGCTATAACCATTGTTTAAAAAATGATATACCCACGATTATGAACCATGTTAATAGGTGTATTCCACCATGACATTAAGATTATACTCATGGTTTTGAAACTGTGGCTATAGGATTTAAAAAATTTCCTATCATGGGTTTTGATCCCTGGACCACCTGTATACAATTCGTGCACCTAACCACTACACCAAATTGGCTTATAAGTTTATAAAAATATCCTTACTTATATATATTTATCTAAAATATAGATATAGGTGGAAAACCATGGAAATAGGTGTTCCCACGGAATTTTGTTTTGTCCTGCAGAAAAAAATTCTCGCCTTATCATGGGAAAGTTATTACCATGAATTTCCAAAACCATGGGTATAGGCATGAACTATATCCATGGTTTTTTTAGAACCATGGTTATAGGTTTTTAAAAAAACCATATACCCATGGTCATGGAAAAAACAATGGGTATAGGTAGGAATTTACGACCTATACCCACATTTTTCCAAAACCATGGGTAAAAGCTCCCATCCAATCCCTATACCCATGATTTTTGGAAAACTGTGGTTACATGGGTGACCTATACCCATGTTTTTTTCCAAAACTATGGGTATAGGTTTATTTTCTAGTAGTGTATATATTATATACAACCCTGATTTTAGCTCACGTTACACATGACACTAAGTTTTAATAAAACTGCAATGTATTATTAATATTATTCAAATGAGACCATTATAACCTATCCATTAAACTTATAGATATGAATAGTAATAACTAATTTTAAAATATTAAGCATAATGGTTTTATATAAAGAAAACATATTGGTAAAAAATAAATTAATTTTTTAATAAAGTCTTTATATGTTTCAAAAATTCTATTTTCTCAAAAAAAATGTTTTTTTATTTATTTTTGTGAAAAATAGTAGTATTTTTTTCATAATTATAAAATATATTTTATAAAATAAAATTAATTTTTGAAATCATCATATCTAATTTATTTTAGGGTGAATTTTTAATAATTTTCTTAAAAGATAAATTTTTTTATGAATGGTGAAAAATACTGAATTTTAATTGAAAACTATATTTTTGTTTAAATTATTTATAAAGTTAAATTACATTTTAGTCTGGTTTTAAATTAAAATTAGTTCAATTATATATCTATTAATCAAATTTAGGTCATTTTAATCATTTTCATATTGAATTTCAATATAAAAACCTTGTAAACTTTTGAACTTTTTATTGTTTAAAACTCGCTTTCTCATCAAGTTCGTGGGGTTTATTTTAGATTAAATTTTTCAAATTAAATGAATTTAATTTAGAAAAAAATTGATTCCATATTTTTAATCAGAATAATTTATATTATCTTATAAGTTCAACTTAATTTTTGACCAAAATGAATAGTGAAGACATTAAAAAATAATTATCATGGTTAAGGTAAAAATGGGTTTACCTGGGGTTAAACTAAAATAGTAAGGAGTAAAATGACCTAAAACTTGTATAAAATATATTTTTTATCCATATTTAAACCATATAATTTATAATTCTTAATAATAATACATTTTTGATCCTTTTTCATAAGAAAAACATGGTTAAACCTTTTTCTTTTCAAAAAAATATTAGTGTGTCACTTACCTCACTTATAAAAGGACACCCCCTCTCTTCTCTTATTAACACCTTAAAAACCTTTTTTTTGGACCAAGAACTAATAAAATAAATTTCCAAATTCCATCCCATCATCCTATAATCCTTATTTTGGTTATAAATCCATCCTTGTAAGGATATTTGTCCAATCATAAGTAGGTTACTCGAGGAAGAGGTAACATTATTCATCGAGTGTTTTTATTTTATTTCTTCCTCTACCTCTTTAAATTATTTTTAAACCATGATGATATAATAAAATAAATATATTAAATATACTATTATGTTTTTATGTTATTTTTATTACCTAAAACTATCTCTACTTCAATCATATGGGTTACAAAATCATCATTCGTTTGTACGGCAGGCTACTGCCTCGCAAATCAATATAATTCATTTTTTCATTACCAACTCTCACGAGAAGTTATAATGATGGATTAAATGTTTATATGTTATATTTATGACATTATTATACTTTTAAAATTATTATACCACACATACCTTCATACTTTAAATTCTATAAGAATACGATAATGTTGCTCTTGTGTATGGTAGACTACCACTTTACTAAGCGATGTCATTCGTTCATGATTTAAATGGAATGTAATAAGGATGGGTTTAATAAAAATATGTGATATATATAAAATAAAATTAATCTTTAATGTTAGTATATTATTCAAATTTCTTTTTTTCTATCCATAGAAAAAAAATGGAAATGACATTCATGTGTATGTACGACCTACCGTCTCCATACATGGTGTATTTCATATTCTATCTCTAAATTTTATGGATTACTCTAAAAACATATATACTTAATATATATTATATTTATATCATGGTTAAAATTATTTAGATAATGGTACCATGATCAAATTAATATAACCAAAAATAATAAATCAAAACATACATGAAAAACAAATCAGTTGTAGCCAGAAAAATGACTTTAATGTGAAATTGTTAATAAACGGGTAATAAAAGGACATAAGTAAATCATATATGGTAAGATATATATATATATGTGTGTGTGTGTATTTCTTTAATATATTTATAATAAACTTATAATTATTATATATGATTTTTAAATGTGTAGAATGAAAGTTGAGACTTACGAAATGGGATTTCTATCTCACTCTTTAATTCTGTGAGACACATGCCATATTCAACTCCTATTTCTTTTATGTGGTGCATATAATACCCATGAAATTATTTTATGATGATTATCTTGAAAATTATATGGATTAAATATCCATTTTATGATCTCTCTTTCATGGGTATTATGTTTCAAATTTTACCAAAGTGGTAATGGATTTATGTTACAATCTACTCATTTATCGATATTTATTATGATTAAGTCTATAATGTTGAAATATTATGATCTAACTCTCAATAATTATCTTAAATTTTATTCTAATCTGGTTATTCATGATATTTTCAAGCAATAGTAACATTTTTTAGTCTTTGGTACTTAATATAATAAAAAAATTAAGAAAAAAAATGTCTTTATTTCTCTCTTCGGTCAAAAACCCTTTTTCTTCTAAAACCGTGTTTTCTAAAAAAAATTCAAAAAAATTAACATAATTAAAAGATTTATTGAAGAAATTTTTACCCATGTTTGACTCTTTTACAAAAAATTTAGAAATTAATCTTCATGTTGTTTTCTAAATAATTCTTGTTTAGCTTTTACCAAAAATGTGAATGGAATATTTGTTTTAATGTGTATAACCTGGATGGAATTTTCCATAGTCATGAACATTATTTTAATTGAAGATTACTTTATAATTTTTCAAGGTTATTTTAAAATAAAAATATATTTTCAAAATATTTTATGAATTTTTTTTTTTAAATGTTATTTTTAAATAAAACTTATTTTCCTCAAGATATGTTCCAAGTGATCTTTTAAAATCATTCTCCATATAAGATGACATACTTTGATGTAACTTATGAATTAATTGGTATATTAACAAATGATACCATTCTTATTATTTATATGAATTTTTTTTATTTAAATATGTTTATGAAACTCATTTCTCTTCCACTTGTTATACCATGATAAAGTTCTTCTGAAACCTGCTTCTTTTTTCACGGGTTATGATATGATGAAATAATTAAATGATTATGAAACCTCTCTCTTTTACATAGGTTATGATATGGTTAAATACTTATGAAACCCATTTCATTTCATAGGTTATGATATGATAATTTTTTTGTGATCTTATGTCACACATATGTATGATTTTCATTATGTGATAGGTGGGACCAATATCTCCCTCCAATGCATTGGGTAAAGATTTATATCTAATGAGATAGATATGAATAGAATGGGGAGTGAAATTGTATCAGTAAGGTACTTTTTATATTATTATGGTCATGGGAGTGAACCTTGACCACTATTATGGTTTAGGGAGTGAACCCATTCTACTATGATAGCCTTGGCAATGAGCCTTGACTACTATGAAAATGATTTTCTATGCTTATGTGTATGACACAAATCTATGTCTTATGAAAATGTTATGATCACATGGATCATGTTCTTTTATTCTCTTAAGATTCGTGTCTTATGAACTTATAATCTTTTTTACATGACTCAATATTATGATCTTTGATATCCAGGGTATGGTTTTCAAATGTTATTTTCATGTTCTCATACACTTATGTTCATGTTATTCTCACATATCTTCCTTATTTACCCTTACTGGGCATCCGATCTCACCCTTTATTTTGTTTTCTTTCCCCAAGTTATGAATAAATGTATTATGTTTGATATTTATAAGAAGGATTATAGGAATAAATAATATATAGGGATATGATTTAGTTTACCTATGAACCAGTTGTTTGTGTTTCCAAGTTTCCAAATTCATTATACCTCTACAATCCTCATGTGTATGTTTGTGTATTGTAATAAATATTCATAAAAAATGATGTAAAATTTATGTATGATAATAATGGGTTTCTATTTTTGACACTTTAAATAAATAAACCCATTTTTCTCTTGTAAATATTACCACAATCACCCAAAAGGGGTTTGTCACTAGGGCATAAAATGCATGTACTGAACATTTAGGGTCACCATACATCCCTACATAGAGGGACTGCATAGTCATCATCAAGAGTATTCCCTCTATATAATCCACATGTCCTCTCATCATATAAAATATATATCATGCTCTAGATAAGAATAATTTCTCCAAAAAGTTATATGGGAAAACACCACATAAGTTGTTATTCACACATTAAACAATTAACCCTCATCTTCAGTGATATCAATCACAAGAAATCATGTTTATGTCATGTGAATCATATATTCCAAATGTGAATCATGTATATAGTCCTCTTACTAGTATTACAAGATCCAAAAACTTTAAATTATAAATCTAAAACTCAAGTGCATCACTCATGGTGGAATCATACAACTATAAAATTTAAAACCAAGAATAGTAATATCATACCCTTGGTAACTCATACTTTCTATCAGAAAATGTATTTATGACAAACTAGTTTTAGGTCCAATAAAAGTTCCAAGACATTCCAATGTCAAATTTCTACAATCACCCCCAAATAGTAATAAAAACAAAAACTCTTATACACTCTGTGATACCGGTCACATAAAATTTATGATACCACTTTGTAATGTACCTACCCTAGTTTACTCTACAGTAACCAAACTGGGTCACTATGAGACCTCAGGCATGCCTCCCTACATGTCATAGGCTTCTGACTTGTAGCAGGGTTCTAAGGTATTATCGTTGGGAGACTATACCCCCCCCCCCATAAAAGTGTGAAATAAAAAACAAAAATAAACCAAAGATCATCCATTATAAATAATCTAATTATGAAGAACAATAAACACATTCATGTTATATGAAATATAATGTATAAGGATATAGTCATATAGACTCATGGTCATGCCAGTATACAACTACTCACCCATTTGGTCGATCACATATTGAATATAAATAAAATAATAAAAGATAGTAATTCAAACTATATCTCTGATCCATACCTCATCCACATCCTACTCCATCCAAGCTATCCAACTGAATGATCCAAACTTGGGCCTCAACCTAACTTGAATCGGTGAATAGTGAAGATATACTCAGGAACTCAAGTGTCTTGGACACTTGAGTAGGGTGTGAGTATAACTCAGTAGGGAACCAACAATGTGGTCTCATATATTACCAGTAAACACAATGTGTAATCATGTTATATTCTCATAAAATTAATAAAAATAGTGTGAAAGTATAAATAAATAATCATTGTTGATCCTAGGGTTATAACATCAAAACCATGATTAACTATACCTACTTTGGTCAGTGAAGAAGTGTCTCTGAGCACATACCCCCATTGGAACTTAGGTTAATATTATCCCTACTTAAGAAAACATATTATTGAGAAACAGAGGGGCTTATTCATGCTATTATAGGGAACAAAGTCATCTGGAAACTCAAGGGAATATCTTCACCCTGTTGGGGAAGCAAGTAATCTAGAAACTTAGGTGTTTATCTGCACCCTGCCAAGAAATTAATTTATCTAAAAACTCAAGGGGGTATATATACTCTTATAAAAAATAAAATAATCAGGAAAATCATGGGGAATATCTTCAACATTCCTAGAAATAAGGAAACATAGTGTAAGGAAAAAATGTGGGATCTAAGGAGAATATCTAGGGAATCTTGTGTATCTTAATACATCTCAATGGGCAGTTCATCTCACCCAAATCATTACATGGAACACATCTTGATGGGGTCATCCTTCTCTTTGAACCTATCTAACATAATCAAGGTTGTCCTCTCAAGTGTATGACCTATCCTTGTCACTATAACCCTACTAGTCTCACATAAATGATTAGGGTTCTAAGGTGACACTCACAATCATCATTACCCATTCCCACACAAACACACTCAGTGTAAACACAAAAATAGGGAAGATAATTGGGTCCCCTTGGTCACTTTATAGCGCAGACACCTAGACTAGGGTCCTCACTCTCAACCACAACTCTGAGGCCAACACCCATCACTTTGAGGGTATAGTGTCCCTCGATATAATTGTAATTATATCACAACCTCACTATCATCATAAGATAAGTCGTATTGTCATCACTCCAATAAATTGAGACATAACCCATCTCACATCCCAAGCCACCTTAGGTCTGTCCACTCACCCAACCAATCCATAAATCTCACCCAAGGAATTCCTACCTGGTTCTCAATTAACAAATGGGTAAAAACCCTCACCCCTACTTTCATCACTACTATCCCAATTTCTCTAAGGAATCTCAAGGGTCCTCTAATTCCTAATTGGTCTATTCATTATCATCCCATCATATATTTCTACTAAATGAGTCTAAGGATCCCTATTTAGGTTCACTACAATCACTAAATTCATTTAAATCTCACACCTTAGGGTTCGAGTATCACAAGGCACATCATCATAATTAAGGCCTCAACCATCGTCAACCTAGACATTAAGATAATGTACAAGGGTCCATCATGGCCCTTGTCACTTTGTTCATTCCATTCATAGGCATTCAATTTTATTTAAACTATTCATTTAATTTTAATAGTTTGATCACTGTAGTAGAGAGATAACATACTAAATGCATATATCAAATGCATAAATATAAGTTAAAATCATAAGGACCACCTACCATAATCATAGAGTTTCTCCTTTTATAACTAAATCCCTCTAATCCCCATCAAATCTTTTCCAATTATGAGTGGACATCAACCATCATTACAAGGTTGTAAATACATGTACAAAACTTTAATTAATTGTAAAATAATTCCATAAATTATTTTATAATTAATTTCAAAATAAATTATATAGGATAAATAATAATTCATTTCTCATAAAACACATTTTTATACCACAAAATAATCCCACTAGAAAACTAGGAAAAACTCAATTTTTTAAAAAAATCAAAAAATACCCATAGGTAGGTGCCTCCATAAACATAACACCAATTTCACTTACCTAGGTCCCACTACATACAGGTGACAAGGTTGTTACCCTTACACAACTCTACTACCATAGTGTAAGTAGTCCCTTTCCCTAAGACATCTCCCCCTACATAAGGGTAAGAAATCCCTTACCCTTACGTAGTTCCCCCTATTTAAGGGTAAGTATACCCTTACCCTTATGTAGGTATCACTACATAAGGGTAAGTAGGAAATTATCTTTAAATAGGTCCGGTTGTGTAAGGGTAAGAAGGTCCTTACCCTTATTCATCTTGTTAGGTATGGGTAACCTCAATTTTACCCTTACGTAGGCCACTGTGTAAGGGTAACCAAAATTTTACCCTTAAAAATCCCACTGAGTAAGGGTAGCCGATAGCCTAAATAAAAACCTTATTTTATATATATACATACATATATATATATATATATATATTCTTCTTCTTCTTCCTCATATAACACATTATACCCTTACTCAAAAAAATTGTAGATTACTTTCAAAACTTTAATAACAATTGAAACTCATGAAATCTACCCCTGATTCACCCATAAAGGATCTCAACCAAAATGGAACAACTCAAATCATCTAATAAAAATAAAAACAATGATCTCAAATAGGAAGGTGGTGATAATGGGATAACCATAATACCTCAGGGTTAAATACTAAAGCTTCAAGATAGTATTCACATTCCATGATTGTCGCATCATGGTCCGGTTATGATTGATCTTCCCAACGATTTCCCTCTCCCATATCCCATATTTCTCTCTCTAGACTCGAGTGGCTTCTAGAAGAATCCACTTTCTTCCACTCATGAAAAATAAAGGAGAAACAGGCAGAGGAGTGGATTATAATTAATTAAATAAAATAAATTTCATTAATTTAATATAATTTAATACCCATTTAAATAGCCCAACCCCGGTCCCGAAACCCATTCCATTTTTATACATCGCCTAGATAAAACCCCCCATTGTAGAAACAACCATAAATTCATAATTTCACTCCAGGAATCCATTTAGGATATATCAATGTTCGTGCATGTGGAAATTTTCAAATTTTTATTTAATAAATATTCAAATTTCCCAAAAAAAATCAACCAACTGGGAATCTCACCAAACTCTAAACCAAGGGTAAACACCCCATTTTGAGATTAGTGGAATCATCATAAAATTATTATGAGATGGTATACTAGGGTAAATTACAATTTTCCCCCAATATGCCTCTAGAACTAAAAATTAAAATTCTTACTCATTTTCACATCCTGGAAAACACATGGGTCTTTACACTCTAGATTGGTGGTGGCTAGATGGGTTGTTGGAAAGACTACTGGAAATGTGTACATTAAGGTTGTTGGTTTCTAATTCCATGTTAATTTTTTGAGTATTCATTGAATCCTTAACTATTGTTTGGTTGTTGGTACTACCTCTGATACATGAAATTACAACTTTCTTGCACTTTAGGGAAGCTATCAATGTAATGATCTAAAGAGTGGTAATGTTGGAACACTTAAGGGGGTGGGGAAGGTGATGCTTCTTGAACCATGTTCAATTATAACTATCTCACAAGAGAGGTTATTTCTTCGGTTTTAGTTTCGTGTAAAGGGGTTTTGGGACTTTTTACCTCAAGTACTCATCTAGTTGTGGATATTGTACTGAACTATTAAGAGTTTTGTGAGATCCACTCTATTAGCTCTCTATCTTTATTCGGTGACATGTCAATCAATGATTCTCTAGAAGAATAATCCAGCAAATTTTTTCCATTTTACAGATGTATTTTGATAAAAGAACACCATTAAATAGTGGTCTTCAAAGGTTTGGTGTGGGCAGGATGACATCATCCACATGAATCTCTCCCAAAACTCATATAGAGTTTCTCTAATTGATTTCTTGATCCCATAAATCTCCTTTCTTATTTGGGTGCTTCCTGATATATAGAAGGGATTATGTAAGAAATGTATTTGGATTTTATCTTAGGTTGTGACTTCTATAGGTTATAAGTTATACATCTATTCTTTAATCGATATTTCTAAGGAAAATGGGAAGACCTTCTAACTAATTTGATCCTTGGGCACTACTCTAGGTTTGAATCTATATTATAAATATCTGAATTCATTAAAATTATTTTTGGGATCTTCTCCTACTAATCCATGAAAATTAGGGAAAATTTCTATTATTATTTTAAGCTTAGAATCTTGTTTATTATTTAATTATAATATCCTTATATTATTATTAATTTTAGGGGTGTATAACTGATGTACCCGATTTCTGTATACTTTTTCATACATTTTATTTAGCATAAAAACTTTTTTCACCAAATAACTTTTGTTTTATGGGTAAAATTATTTATTTTGGTGATTATAATAATTTTCAGGATGTTTCCATCCAAAAGCACAAATATACATGTCGTGTATGACTACCACAACACAGATCGGGAAGACTGGGTACACGCCCATGTTGTCGGGCAAAGCATACATGTCATGTACTTCCCATATACACGTCGTGTGGCCCTTCTAGAAGCATTTGGTGGCCAATTAATGTTCGTACATGATGTGTAGGGTGGACCTAAACTCCCACCTACCAGGCGGTGTCATGTTCAAAGTCAAAGACGGTGTGTTAGCTCACCTACCGGCGGAGAAAAAATGGCCAAAACACGTTTACTAGGGTACACGTCGTGTACTTCCTAGTACACGTCGTGTGCTAATAAAACCTATAAATAGTTGGTAGGAACTCCATGTTTAGGATTCATTCATATTCATTCATTCTGAGATATTCCAAGAGGGAGTACTCTAGATATGGCCAAGAAGAGAAGAATAGAGAGAAAGAAGAGGAGAGAAGAGAGGAGAGAAGTGTTTATGTGCTACCTTCCCAATGACCTTTGCTCTGAAGATTTCAAGAGGATGAATTCAGATATTATGATTTGTTTAGTTACTATCTACTCCATGAGTGGCTAAATTCCCTATGTGTTGGGGCTGTGGACAATTATGTGTTGTAATTTTTCAATTTTGATATTTTAATTGTGTTATTTATTCTTTTTTCTCATAATTCCTTGTTAACTCTTTCTAAATATCACTATAAATCTTGTATCGGAACAAGAACGGGATTTATAGGGATCCTTTAAGGAATTGTGACTAAAAACATCTATGACTGTTGGGTGTTTTAATCGTCTCAAAAAGGGATACAATTAATAAAATTAAGAGAAATCAATTTCCAAAACCAAGGAATTGGTTTCTATTGATTTAAACAAAACTCACTAGACCAAGGGGGTTCTATTACATTCTTAACCTAGAGATGTGAATTATCATGAACAACACAACCTCATAAGTAGGTCGATTTAATAACAAAATTTAAAATCCACAGCCTCGACGCATTTCTCTCTAAATTTCCATCTAAACCAAATCGCTATGTTTTTCTTTATATTTCAAGTAATTTGTTAATAAATTGAAATCAAATAAAATTTTTATCAAAAAATCAAAGAATCAACTCTAAATTTCATTAAACTTCACTAAATCAATTACAAACTAGATAAAAAAACAAAAATAACTCCCTCTCCCTGTGGATCGACCCCTTACTAGTACTATACTTGTTAGGGTAATATAATTAGGATTGTTGAAAATAACACTTTGGAAGGAATGATACCAAATTTTGGCACCGTTTCTATGGAAATTAAAGTTAATATTGTTTTTGTTTTCACTAAGTTTGTATCAATTTTATTGAAAATAAAAATCAAAAATTCTAAAAATTCTATTCTTACTCTCATTTCTCTTTTTATTACTTTTTGTCTTCCTCTTTTACACTTGGTGTGTTAAGTGTTGTGCAGGTTCATAGGTGTATGAGTGGCCTCATCACTCGTTCCAAGATCATTGGGTCATCAGAGCTTTTTCTAATCGATCCATAGATCGAATAAACACTCTTGAGGTGACGACGTACACTTATGGGCAAGAACAACCAAAAATACCTCATAGAGAATATAGAAGAGGGAGATCCAGCTATTGTCCAAGGAGATGGATAGTTGTTTGGCCTGGATGACAACCAGAACCAACTGCTCACTACTATAGAGGACCTAACCCAACCATCCAACATCGTGGAATTCATGTCAAGGAACCAGGAGTGACAACCGGCTCCTTTTGTTTCAGGATATGGCCCACAATGACCTCAACAATATCAGCCACTAGGGAAGTTTCCATACATGAATCCAGGCTCGGGGCCATATTATGCTCCTGGGCAGCAGTATATTCCCCCTCAAGAACAACTGCCCCCATAGAAAACACTTATGGAGTACGGACTCCCCTCCATCCAAGGGGCGTACACAGGGATCGTCAAACCACCGATGTAGGCCCAACACTTTGAGATCAAACTGGACATTATGTAATTGATCTAGAACATGGTGAAATTTCGTGGTTTACCAAGTGAATATCCAAACACTCGTCTCTCCAACTTCCTAGAGATCTGTGACACCTTCTATTACCACGAAGTGATATTATCTATCTTCGTCTCTTCCCCTTATCATTAAGGGATAAGGTGAAAGACTGGATCAAGGGACTCCCTCAATGATCCATCCTCACCTGGGAGGCATTAGCCCAAGAATTCTTATCCAAATACTTCCTACCATCGAAGACAGTGACACTGTGGAACAAGATCCACAACTTCTAGTATCATGACTCAGAATCCTTATACGAGTCTTGGGAGAAATTCAAGAAGATGCTACGCAAATTTCCTCACCACAGACTTCTGCTCTGGATGCAAGTACAAACCTTCTATGGAAGCCTAACCACAACCACTAAATATGTGGTGGATTCCACTGCTAGAGGAACAGTTATGCAGAAATCTCCAGAGGAACTCTTTGACCTTTTGTAGGACATGTTGGCTAATAGTTTTCAGTGGCACTTAGATCAGGGAACTAAAAACCAAGGTATGAACAACATTGACACCCCCACGATGCTCGCTGCCCAATTGGATGCGGTGTCCAAGAAGATTGATGCATTGAACCTGAAGAATGCATCCCATGTTCAAGTAGCAAACCATCCTGAATGCAGTGAATGTGGTGACAACCACATCATTGGTGAATTATTGAGGTCAAATACCGACCCTTTAATAAGTGAGTTGAGCTACGTTTCATAGAACCGAGGGCCGAATATGTATCCTCAGTACCAGAACCTAGCATAGAGAGAACATACGAACATGGGCTACCAGCAACAATAGAAAAATCCTCCTCCCTAGAGGCCACCTAGTTATGGTCAACAACCGTACCAGAACCCATATCCAAGAACGCAATAGAAAGGGACTTACCAGCAGAAAGGGTACCAAAACCCTTGCTCATAACCACCAAGGAAACCACCACCTCCACCATCTGCACAACAAACTCAGCAAGAACCCCCATCAAAACATGAAGAAATGATGACAAAATTTATCACCACTGCTGAAACACGATTTCAAAACCAGGAATCTTCCATTCAAAGCTTGGAAAATCAAATTGGGAAACTAGAAACCCATCTCTCTTTAAGGAAACTTGGTACACTACCAGGTAAAACTATGAAGAACCCAAGAGAAGAGGCCCATGTAGTCACTTTATGAAGTGGGAAGGAGCTACCTCAAATACCAACTATAAAGAAAGATGAGGCTACAAATCTAACTCAACCTTCACCCTCTTCAGCTGAAGAAACCACAAGGAAGGACCCATCCTCATCAAAGAACCATCAAAAGAGAAGGAGGCCTCACATGGTAATGGAAAATATGTGGTCAATCCTTTTGATCCCGTCTTACCATTTCCATAGAGGATGAAGCAAAGTAAGTTGGATCACCAGTTTGGTAAATTCATGGAGGTATTCTGAAAGCTTCACATCAACATCCATTTTGCAAAATATTTAACTCAGATGCCGACATACACAAAGATCATGAAGTATATTCTCTCAAAAAAAATAAAGATGAAGGATATGGGAACCATTTTATTGAATAAGGAATGCTCGGTAATGGTACAGTGCTCGATTCCTCCAAAACTCCAAGATCCAAGTAGTTTCACAATCCCATGCACCATTAGATCCTATGAGTTTGGAAAATATCTCTATGAATTAGGATCCATCATTAACTTTATGCCCTTCACAGACTTCAATAATTTGGGGCTCAATGATCTCAAACCCACCCAAGTGGCCCTCCAGCTAGTAGATTGCTCCATCAAATATCCCAAGGGGCTGCTTGAGGATGTGATGGTAAAGGTAGGAAGGTTAATTATCATTACTGATTTCATCATTATTGACACGGAGGAAGACCAGGAGGCACCTTTGATTCTAGTAAATCCTTTCTTGGCCACTGGTAAGGCATTGATCTATGTCCACCAAGGAGAACTGATCTTCAGAGTAGGCGATGAAAGAGTCTCCTATAATGTCCTGAAGGCTGTCAAGCAGGCATCACTACTAGAATATAAGGACTGTTATGTGGTAACATCAATGGATGAGCACTTCATCTGCAAGGAAGATGGTCTAGTAAGTTATTTTATCATTGATGACCCAATCTTCATAGATATTCAAGATGCACCCAAGTATTTTCAATTTCTCAAAGGCCAGGGTGGTCATTACTAGAAATGTTCAGTTGTTCCAGACATTTTAGAGCAAGCAAAGTTGCAACCAATTGTTCCCTTGATCCTGAAGGCACCTCAAATTGAGCTAAATCCTCTCAATTATTCTCAAAAATATGGATATTTGGGTGATAAACAAACATTTCTAGTTATACTTTATTCATCTCTGTCTCAAGAGAAAGAAAACACACTTATGTAGGTTCTAAAGTGAAGAAATCAAGCCATTGGATGGATAGTTGCAGATCTAACGAGAATCAGTCCCACCATTTGCACCCATAAGGTTCTACTAGAATAAGGAGAAAATCCCTCTCGGCAACCACAGTTACCACTGAACCCTTTAATGAAGTAAGTCATGAAGAAGGAGGTAATCAAATTATTAGATATAGAAATCATATACCCCATTTCAGATAGACCATGGGTGAGTCCTATGTAAGTGGTACCCATAAAGGGGGGTATCACTATGGTCTCCAATGATAAAAATGAACTCATCCCTACACGGACAGTCAAGGGTTGTACAGTCTTTATAGACTACTGGAAGCTGAACAATGCAACATGGAAAGATCACTCCCCGTTTCCCTTCATGGATTAGATGCTAAAACGACTGGTGGGGCATGAGTTTTACTACTTCCTAGAAGATTATTCTAGATATAACCAAATATCCATTTCACTTTAAGATCAAGAAAAGATTACCTTCACATGCCCCTATGGTACATTTTCTTATCGAAGAATATATTTTGGGATGTGCAATGCTCCTGCCACCTGTAAGATTTGGTGTCCTAGAACCAACTATTTATACTTTTATTACATGTATATTTAATGTATTATTACATATTGTTCATTTTTCTACATGACTATGATGTAATAATGTCCTAGAGTATTTGTTACACTGATAAGGTCATGGTAGTTCCCCGCTATGATGAGAACCTTGAAATTCTATAACAATATTCTTAAATATAGTTTTGCGGTTGGATGGTATACTATGATGGGACACATAGTATACAGACCGTCATGTGTGAGTACTCGTAAGTAGATGAGACTTCCTCTCATGAAGTTCGCACTTGGTAATCTTCAAGATAGAAGATTATGAGAACAGACCCGCAAGTAAGAATTCCGTATGTTTTCATGTCATCGAATATTTCTATATGTGAGTGTGTGTAATGATACTTAGACTTTAATATTATCATTAATACATGTCACGACTTACGCTCTTTGATTTACTGAAAAAAACCATCACGCAGACACTTGGTGGGAAGTAGGGTACGTTAGGTGTGTCACGAGTGGCATGTTATTAATGGATAAGTCGAGGAAGGATTTTTTCCTTCCATTTATAGAAGTTGATATCTCATTCATTTGATTGAAATAGAACCGTCGTGCAAAATTCCATGGCCATGGTGTAATGATGAGTTTATTTTAGGTATTCAAAGAATGACTTATCAAGCATAAAATTTGATGACATAATCATGAAACCTACTTGATGAGATATTGCGACAAAGGGATTATATTACACAGTGAGAGTTCATATGTGGATGTTTTTGTTGTGAATTTATGTTCTTTCTCTTGGGTGCCTTGACTCGTTTCTAGACAGTACTCTTGGACTTTAGGCAAGCCCACCTAATGCCAATGAGAAAGAATCCTAGAGGGTCACACACTAAGTGTTTTTGGTGGTCTAGGTTAAATTCTATTTGAATTTAATTAATGAAATAAATATTATTCTCAAGACCATGGAATAATTTTATTCAAGTTAAAATGATCACATAAATTAAATAAAATATATTTATTTATATTATTGAACATTTAATAAATATTTATTTACTAGTTTGTAAATAAAATATTTATTTAAGAGAATAAATTATTTATTTATTTATTCGGGTGTTCAATAAATGGAAGTGGAGTTCAAGCAGACCAAGGTTGGTCCGATAGTAAAATAATTATTTGTAAGATGGTAACTAATTATTTAACTAGTTCGCACAAATTAAAATAATTCTGCTATTATTTTGTGACACGGAATTTTATTTATAATTCCATTTTACACAAGTTGCCACACCATAAATAATGATGAGGTATTATAATTAAGTGTATGGGTTTTCTCTAAGTTCATGAATTTATTTAATAGTTTCTATGCAATTAAATATTATAACTGAAATTCCATGTATATAAATAGAAAAGTATGCCTATTGAGATATACACCACACCACACGCCTGGTGAATTGAGAATTGTTGAGCCAAACAATTTCTCTCTAGAATCCTCTGCTCTCCCCTCTAAAAAACGAGAGGTGTTCTTCAAGACTAAAGAACAAGTGATCAAGAATGACTGACACAAGACACTCGCTTCACCACGCTAGCACCCGGAGAACGAGAGGTGTCGATCGGAGGCCATCAAAGCAAGTGTGGATCACCGCTAGAGGGATTCTAGTTTGGATCCTTACAAGCACAATAAGATAATCTGGAAGGGTCATTCTAGATGATCAACATCATCAATGAAGAAAATACTGAAGATCCAGGTATTATTTTCTTTATGAAATTAATTAAATTAATTATAAATATGATGTGCAATATCCTCTCTAAAGGTTTTGGGCCTCTTTATTCTTTATCTAAATCTTTGATTATATTATATTTAGATTAGTGTTCATCATTTTATTGATCCCGGAATAATCATTGATCATGGTAAAAATCAAAGTTGGGTGTCGTACCAACCACACTTCTGCTGCGCCCAAAAACTAAAAGTGGTATCATAGGGGTTACATCATAGTTTATAATTAATTAAATATTTTTTTGATGACTTACGCATTTAATAATTTAGTTGTTTCAATTCAAGTTAATCGTTCTACAAATCTAAATCTCCAGATCTATTCCTCCTCTTCCATTTCTTGTTCACCTTATAGAAATGATATTTTCTTTTAATTTGGATTAAAATAAAATAGAGGATCTCATCCAGAGGTGTCAAAGCTTCCTGGTCGTACAACACCAGAACACACGGCGTGTATTCGGCAGTACACGTCGTGTAGTAAAGATTCAATGCATCGGACCGGTCTGCCAAACCAAGCCATGTGTTAGAGTCTTTCTAAGTCTTAAATGACTTCGTGTGTTGACCAGGAATAGGTAGTACGCAGTTTCTGGATTACACATCATGTGACCCAATGGACACAGCATGTAGTCCCTTCGGGTTAGGGTTGGACCATGTACCCCATACACGGCTTTCCCAGTTGGAGGTCGTGTAATGAGGAACTACACGGCGTGTGGCCCACTGGACACGCCGTGTACTCTGAAGATTTCTGAAGTGCACTCACACGCTGTTTCCCCGAGCGTGTACTTAGGATAGATGGTGAAAATAGTACACGCCGTGTAGTTGGAACTACACATCGTTTACTCATCCAAATTATGAAGATTTATTAAAATTTATTATTATATTATACAAACCCTTGAGACATGTACCATCGTGCGGGCGTAAAGATGAGGCACAACACGTGATAGGTGTTTTATATATATGTGTTTAATTTAACATTTGTGTAATGTTCATTTCTACTCATTGGGTAGTTATGAATTGGAATTCAGTGGGTTGCCTCCAAGGTACAAGTTACATACAAAGATAATTCTAAATTAATTTATTTGTTTAAAATTATGATGTATGAGAATCTCAAGGAAATTCAGAAAAGGATTGAAGATAAAAGGATTAATTAATTAAAGATGATAATTAATTGATTAGAGTGTGATTTATCTTAAATGAGAACGATTAAATAATTGAATGCTAGTTTTATTTATGCGTAAATATTGTTGCATGTGTGGATGATCATGAGCTAGACCAAGACCTTTGTATGTGGATGGTTTCTTTTAATTTATTTATTTGAATTAAATTTGTTGGTATGCGAGCCTTCTCCTCATAATATGTAGGGCCTACATACCCAAGGTTTCTTTTATGTAAAACCCCCTTTTACCCCTCACCTATATGTGAGTTAAAAAAATGGCATATGTAATGGATGGAACTCCCAAGATAGTGGAGGCGGTTCAAGCTGGAGCCGAGATGAAACCAATCCCAGGAGATACAGAGGTGGACAGGTGGAAGCTGTTAGGACGAACCCAAAAGGTTCAAGGTGTTTTTCCCCTAGGCCTGGTTTAGTTTATCAACTGCAAGATAAACTAACCATTAGAAAATCTCATGATAATGCCATTTACATTATTTTATTTCTATCATTTTCATGGTTTATCATTATGGATGTGTTTTTACGATCACATAATTAATTAATTAAACAAAGCATGCAAGATGGAACTAAAATAAACCAGACTTCTGTGTAAATATTATCAATACATGGTTAATCACTTAAGTAAGTTCCACTTAATATTATCAAGCATGTGATAATAATCAATTCACACATAAGAGATAAAAATCCCTAAAATAAAATATTAAGTCAGACCAAGTCTTCTGTTACTTGATAAAAGTCAATAATCAATAAAACTATGTGTTTGAACAACCCTTTTTGGGACACTTACTTTTATACAGGAAGCCCTTATGAAAGGTTTCAGGTTAAATTAACCATATTACATCAAGAGGAGTATCCCTTTCTAGACTTGGTGTAATATTGGAGGCAAGAGTTTAGGAAATCCAAAGTCATGATTTCAGGATTGGGGATTCCACTCAACGTATCAAGGAACTACAAGCTCACAGTTGTCAAAGAACTGCCTACCTAAATACCTTCTAATAGCTTGACCAGCCCTTGTTGGGTTTATGAGAAGGGGAATATGGATCATTACCACTAGAATTTCATGGCAACTGGACATTTTGAGTTCAATGGTGAGGGCCATTGGGACTTAATAAAATAGTGGGAGACTTAATAAAATTATTATTTCTCATAAAATGTAATTAATAAAGTGATAATGATTTGATCTTTTAATTGTATAATAAAAATGGCAGGCTCATCAACCACACTATCCCTATAATCAATTATGGATAAAGACAACATCCTCACCGGCAATAACTTCCATGAATGGTTTAGATGCCTTCGGGTTATCCTACACCATGTAAGTCTTACGTGATGGAGTCAGCATTACCTGATCTTCCTGCCAAGGAGGCGAGTGATGAGGATTTCCTAGTCTACGAGAAACATATGAACGACATGGTCGACATTCAATGTTTGATGTTATCATCAATGTCTAGTGATCTCATGAAGTCTCATGAAAACATGGATGCTTATAGCATGCTCAAGCACCTCTGTGGTCTTTACTAGGAGAGAGAAAGACAGGAAAGGTTTGAGATCTCTAAGGAACTCTTTCAGAGTAAGCTTGGAGAAGGTTCCCCGACTGGGCCTCATGTAGTCAAGATCATTGGCTACATTGAGCGCCTGAAGATTCTAGGGTTTAAACTCCCTGAAGAACTGGGAACTGATCTCATTCTCGCATAACTCCCATAGAGATTCTCTAACTTTGTTGTCAATTTCAATATGAACAACATTGAGAAGTCTCTATCTGATCTTCTTATCCTCATTTCCCAAGTGAAAAAAGATATGAAGTGCGAAAAGCCTTATGTCCTTATGGTGAATAATAGGAAAGGGAAGGCTAAGAGATTTAATCCCAAAGCTTCTTCACGGCCTTCCAAGAAAAGGAAGATCAAAGGGGAGGCAAGGTAATAGGAGGTTGTTCGTTTCACATGTGGCAAGAAAGGTCACTAGAAGAAGAAATGCACCCAGCCTAAGAAGCAAGGGGAAGCTTCAGGTGTGTTTGTTATCGAATACAATCTATCTGTTTCTATAAATTGGGTATTAGATATAGCTTTTGATTCTCACATATGTATCCAAATATAGGAACCAAGTAGATTTATAAATATTAATCAAGGGGAGGTAGATCTACGAGTAGCCAACGGATCTAGACTTGCTAGTATAGATGTCGGGGACTACCACCTCACATTGCCACCTGGGATGATCTTGGTGTTAAAGGGTTGTTTTTATGTGCCTTCTGTAACCAAAAACATAATTTTTGTATCCAGACTAGATATAGATATATTTTTTTTCAAGTTTGGAAATTAATTTTTCTTCTTTTATAAATATATCATTTGTTTTGGTAGGGCACATTTATACAATGGTCTTTATTTGTTGGATTACACGAACTAAGTAATGGCAATTGATGACAAAGATACTTCACATGACTCATACCACACCCAACTTTGGCATCACTGGCTAGGTCATGTAAATGAGAAATGCTTGACAAAGTTACATCAAGATGGATATTTAGATTCTTTTGAACTAAAACCACTCGGCATATGTCATGCATGTTTACAAGGTAAAATGACCAAATCCCCATTTGGTGGGAAATGTGAAAGAGCTAAAGAGATTCTTCAATTGGTTCATACCGATGTGTGTGGACCATTTCCAGTTGAAGCAAGGTGTGGGTACTCATACTTCATAATTTTTACTAATGATTTTAGTAGATATGGATATATCTACTTAATGAGGTATAAGTTGGATTCCTTTGATAATTTCAAGGAATACAAGAATGAAGTTGAGAACCAGCTTGGTAAGAATATTAAGAAACTCTTCTCAGACAGAGGTGGGGAATATCTTAATCAGGACTTCATTTATTACTTACAAGAGTTTGGGATCCTATCCCAACTCACTCCTCCTTACAAACCTCAATGGAATGGTGTAAGTGAAAGGAGGAACCACACCTTTTTGTACATGTTGAGATCAATGATGATTCATGCAAGTCTTCCATTATACTTTTGGGGGTATGAGTTACAAACAGTGGCACACATACTAAACTAAGTACCAACTAAATCGATAAATGGTTTTCCATATGAGTTCTGGAGTGGAATAATAGCCATGTTATCAAATTTACATGTGTGGGGTAGCGAAGCGTTTATTAAGGCCTCTTCAGGTAACAAACTCGCACCCCGAGGCACAAAATGTACCTTTATCAGATACCCCAAGGAAACAAGGGGATATTACCTATAAAACCCCTTAGACAAAAAGGTTATAGTATCAAGACATGTCATATTCCTTGAGAGGGAGCACATCTCCAAAAGAGATAGTGGGAGAAAAATAGAATTTGATGAAGTCAAGGCTCAAGGTACACAATAGTTGGTATAGGAACTGATTCCAAAAATCCCCGTGGAAGAAGAATATGTTCCAAAGACACAAGTACTACATAGGATTACAAGAGAGGTTAGAGAACTGAAATGGTATGGTTTTCTAGTTACCGATGATGGTGACTCATTATTAGTTGATAATAATGATCATCTAACCTACAAGGAAGCAGTAAGTGGCATAGACATTTCCTAGTGGCAAGAAGCCATGAATTCTGAAATAGATTCCATGTACCAAAACCAAGTCTGGATTTTGGTAGATCCTATAGTTGATGTAAATATTGTTGGTTAAAAATGGGTATTCAAGAAGAAACTGGACATGGAAGGACAAGTTAGTACCTATAAGGCATGACTAGTTGTAAAAGGGTTTAAACAGCGTCAAGGAATTGACTATGATGAAACCTTTTCACCAGTTGCAATGCTGAAATCCATCAGAATTATACTTGCTATTGCGTCTTACCATGACTATGAGATTTGGAAAATGGATGTCAAAACAGCATTCCTTAATGGGAACCTTCATGAATATGTCTACATGACACAACCTGAAGGGTTTGTGACTCCAAAGGATGCCAATAAGGTATGCAAGTTGCAGAAATCCATTTATGGATTAAAGAAAGCATCTAGGTCATGGAACATTCATTTTGATGAATCCATAAAAGAATTTGGTTTTATATAGAATGAATGTGAGCCTTGTGTCTACAAACAGTTTAGTGGGAGTGCAGTTGTTTTCCTAATAGTATATGTTGATGACATATTACTTATTGGAAACAAGATACCAGTATTGTAGTCTATTAAGGCATGGTAGAATCAATGATTCTCCATGAAATACTTGGGCGAGGCAGCATATATTCTTGGGATAAAGATCCATTGTGATATATCCAAGAGATTTCTGGGCCTAAGTCAAAGTACATATATTGATAAGATACTGAAGAGATTCAGTATGGAATAATCCAAGAGGGGATTGTTGCTAGCGTCACATGGAATTCATCTTTCCAAGAAAATGTGTCCTCAAACACATGAGGAAATAAAGATAATGGCAAGGACTCCATACGCATCAACGGTTGGATCAGTCATGTATGTCATGCTATGTACTAGGCTAGATGCCGCCTACACATTGAGTGTGGTAGGTAGATATCAAGCTAACCCAGGTGACCTCTATTGGATGGCAGTCAAGACTATCCTAAAGTATCTGAGGTGTACTAAGGATGTGTTCCTATTTTATGGAGGAGATGAGGAACTATTAATCAAATGATATGCAAATTCTAGTTTCCATACTGATCAAGATGACCTGAAGTCACAAACGGGAAACATCTTAACTTTGAATGGAGGTGTAGTGAGCTGGAAGAGATCAAAGTAGAGTGTGTTTTCATATTCTATAGCTGAGTACGAGTATATCGTAGCTTAGGAGGCAGCTAAAGAAGTATTTTGGATGCGAAACTTCATCCAGGAGCTAGATGTGACACCTAGTAGTAAAGATCCCATCACACTATACTATGATAATACTACAGCGGTGGATCTCACAAAAGATCCAAGGTCACATCAGCGGACGAAGCACATACATCATAAGTATCATCTCTTGAGGGATTTTTCTCAGAGATTTGAAGTTGTAGTGAGTAGTATTTCCAGGGAAGACAGTGTGGCAAACCTATTGACTAAATCCTTAACTCAGCAAAAACATGATCATCATGTGAGTTCTATCAGACTAAACCTTTTGACATATTCTTTCTTATACCCTCTTTCTTGATAGATTCTTGGGATATGCATAACTACCAAAACTTTCTATTTTTTCTCTTCCAAACATTAATATTTTTTAATCACATTAAAATGATTGAGGCATTTTATTGTTTTTCATCCCCTTTGACCTTGAGACCTACCCTACATCTGATCTTCATAAACCCTTAGAAATCATGAACCGCCTTGATAGGAATCCACATTACAAGCCTATTTTCCCTTCCTACCCTAATTCTTTTATAATTTTGCATGATTATTCACTTGATATTTAAAGAGGTACTTTGGTTCTTCATGGTAAATTGTGGTGAGAAACCATGAACTTAAGTGTGGGGGAGTTTTTCACTTGTTCATTTGGGAAAAAGGGTCCCAAATACTACTACCCATTGTATTCTTGATGGTCCCTCAATATTAAAAAAAACAAAAAAATGATGAAATATGCAAAAGAGGGACTAGAGTTTTTATTACATATTATTTATGGCTTATGGACTCATATTGGAAAGGGAATATCATGGTGATGATACCTTTGAGAGATATTTATTGGGGGAGCATTTTCATTAAGATTTATTTTGAATATCATGCATTATTGTTTAAGAATCCATCCTCTTTTTCAAGCCTTTAAGATTAATTTTTATCATTACCTACCAACCCTTGTCCTTAGAAACATTTGAACCTTATTTAAATCCCTCATGGTTTTTGTGATTTTATTTCTAAAGTAGATATGAGAACACTTTCAAGCCTATGGATAGAGTGCGTATACTTAAGATTGAGCATAACTCTGATTAAATAATCTTGAGTGATGAGCATGGTACTTTTTGGTGAGGTAAATCATCAAGTGGCATGTTTATTTATGAAAATTTAAACAATGTGAATGAAAGAGGATGAAAATTTCTAATTAACTTATATATGAGGCATGATTAGAATATCTTTGGAATTGAAATATGTTTTGTTCCTTTTTAAAACCTTATGCTATAGCTATATTATTTACAGTTATAATTAGTTAAATGCCTCCCTTTTTAAAGAATGGATTATATTGATTTAATATTGAGATCTTTCTTGAGGAAAATAAAATGACTAAGTTTGGGGGAATTTGATGTACCCGATTTGTGTTTACTTTTTAATACATTGTATTTAGCATAAAAACTTGTTTTCACAAAATATCTTTTGTTTTATGGGTAAAATACTTTATTTTGGTGATTTTGATAATTTTTAGGATGTTTCCAGACAAAAGAACAAATTGGGGCTGATCATAACAAAATTTCAAATATACACGGTGTGTAATTTTATATACACGCCATGTACGATTGCCACGACATGGATCGGGAAGACTGGATACATGCCCATGTTTTTCAGCCAAAGAAAACATGTCATGTACTTCCCATATACAAGTTGTGTGGGCCTTCTAGAAGTAATCGGTGTCCAATGAATGTTCTTACACGACATGTAGGGTGGCGCTACATGCCATGTACTACCACCTACCAGGCAGTGTTGTGTTCAAAGTCAAAGACGGCGTGTTATCTCACCTATTGGCGGAGAAGAAATGGCCAAAACGTGTTTACGAGGGTACACTCTGTGTACTTGCTAGTACAAACCGTGTACTACTAAAACCTATAAATATGCGGTAGGTCATCCAAGTTCATGAGTCATTCAGATTCAATCATTCTAAGATATTCCAAGAGGGAGCACTTCAGAGATGGCTAAGAAGAGAAGAAGATAGAGAAAGAAGAGGAGAGAAGGTGATTCTGTGCTACCTTCCCAACGACCTTTTCTCTGAAGATTTCAAGAGGATGAATTAAAGTATTGTGAGTTTTTTAGTTACTAGATACTCCATGAGTAGCTAAATTCCCTATGTGTTGGGGTTGTGGACAATTATGTGTTGTAATTTGTCAATTGTGATATTGTAATTGTGTTATTTATTCTTCTTTCTCATAATTCCTTATTAACTCTTTCTAAATATCACTAGAAATGTTGTATCGGACCAAGAATGTGATTTTTATATATCTTTTAAGGAATTAAAACTAAAAACATCTACAACCATTAAGTGTTTTAATCATCTCAAAAAGGGCTACAATTAATAAAATTAAGAGAAATCAATTTCCAAACCGAGGAATTGGTTTCTATTGATTTAAACAAAACTCTCTGGGCCAAGGGGGTTCTATTACATTCTTAACCCAAATATGTGAATTATCATGAACAACATAACCTCATAAGAAGATCTATTTAATAAAAACCTTTAAAATCCACAGCCCCAATGCGTTTCTCCCCAAATTTTCATCTAAACCAAATCTCTGTGTTTTTCTTTATCTTTCAAGTAATTTGTTGAGAAATTGAAATCCAGTCACCTTTTTATAAAAACATCAAAGAATCAACTCTAAATTTCATAAAACTTCACTAAATCAATTACAAACTAGATAAAAAACAAAAATAACTCCTTCTACATGTGGATCGACCCCTTACTGGTACTATACTTGTTAGGGTAATATAATTTGAATTTTTGAAAATAACACTTCAGTAGGAACGATACCAGAAACACTATATGTTTTTTATTTAGCTGAGTTAAGTTTTCTTCCATGTTTTCAATTCCTAAGGTGGATATAGTATAAGATGAAAAATAGGGTATATATTATTTCTATGGAATTATGAAAAACTCCCACTCCAATTTCAATTATTCTTAAATGCCTAACACCTTCCAGTGGAGTTCTTCAAACTTCTAGATCAAATCCAAAGAGGTTATCTGAACTAGATCTAGTATATATATCAAGTGAATTTCAAATAAAAAATAAAAAAAAATAAAGAACACAACACCATCTTGAGTCCTTGGGAAATAGAGCCAGGTTGATGAAGATATTTTAATAGGACTCTTATCAAATATGTTTATAAACCCAAGAAAATGTAATGGAATAGTAGGACTTATTTTTTCTTAGAGAGGAGGGTGTTTTCAAATGTATTTTATCTTGTATTTTGTAGGTTATGTGTGTGTGTTGAAAATTTAGATTAACTATGTTTGATAATGAAATTCGTAAGATTTTTCGAATCCAATTTTAATGATATTGGTCCATCCTCAGATAATATCATCCCTTTATTATTAAATAATCATTCTAATTAATTATCTTGATCTCTGTATCTCTCTTTATCTAATCAATTGAAACTTTAACTGATTTCCCTGACCTTTTGGTTTTGGAGTGAATAGGTAAATTAAATGAACACTTCATTTATTATCCTTACTTAGATAAGGGATTATATATCTCTAATCACTCATGAATTTACCGACTGATCACCATCCTAGGTAGTGAAAAGGTTCCAAGTGGATTGTGTGTGAAAAACTGAGAATTAAAGAAGAAGAACATAAATTCACAGAACAATGGAAATCTCATACTATCTAGGAACTCAAAAACTTCCAAAAAAATAAGAAGAATATAATATAACATTGAAGAACCAAATTCATTAATAGGGGTGGGAAGATTCTACTTGGCTCACCCACTAATGGACTAGTGAGCCATCACTAGAGATTACAATAAATGAAAATAATGAATAAATTAAGCAGCAACAACTCAATCGATCAATCAGCTACTCCCCCCCCAGTAATGAAAAATGAACATCTTTATAGAAATTAAATAATGATATAGGTTTACTTCTACGTTTTATAAACTTCCCTCCCCACATGAGCATCATGTGCTTCATCTTCTCTCTTAGTAAATCCTCATTAATTTGGAATATTCCTAGTTTTTAGTGCATCAGCTCATATTTATTTTGATGGTTTCCACATTTATTGGTTTAGGGTTAAGATTCCAATATTAGTCTCCCCTTTAAAATTTTCTTCTTTCTCATAACTCCCTCCACAATCATGGAATTATTCTTTAGCTAAATGAATTCCATGTGGCTTGGTTGTTGGAGTTCTCCCAGATATGGTTGAATAAGGTAAATGAATTTGATTTTAGGTCTCACCTCTTTAATATTTAGGTAGTTTTCAGTTTTTCTAGATTTTATTAAAGTATTTAAGTTATATTATGTGGAAAGTTCGACGCTCAACTTGAAAGTATGACACTAAAGTATAATGTAGTCGTGGGCTATGTAAAGTCATATGCTCATTGAATTCTAATGATGATTTCAGGCGATGAAGTTGTTATCTTAGTAGTAAATATTATGGTTTAGAGAAATTAATATAATGGGAATATCTAAATTCATATGATGAAAGTCATATGGGATCCTCAAAGGTGTATTCTCTAATAGTATGATGCTCAAAGTCTTGTGAAATAGCTATCAAAGTTATACGCTCTAGATGAGAAAAATTCATATAATGGGAGAAAAGTCTTATGATATGGTAGAAATCATATTCTCCAATAAAATGAATTTACTTGACTGGTTAAAGTTATAATAAATTCTATCCTTTTTCTTTTTCAGACCTACAACCCATGAAAATCAATCTTAGTGTATAATTTTTATGAATTAAAATCGAAATGAATTAAACAATAAATTTTTTAATTAATGTATATTATCAATTTAATTTCTATAATAATTTATGGATTTCCCAAAAATGTTTGAAATGAATAAAAAAATTAAAAATAATTATTTAAGCTATTTGAAATTTTAATTCTAGATTCACTAAAGTGAAACAAATGGGAATGTTTCCTAGGTTTTATCTAAATTATAGGGTTAATTTATAATGAAAAATAGTTTAAAAATATTAAAATATGGGCTCTCATTAAGAAAAAACTTCAATATCTTTTGTATAAGGTTGATTAAGTTGATAAGAACTTGAATAAAGATGAATCTATAGTTTTGGTATAGAATAAAAAGAATGAAAAGGAAAAATGGTAAATAAAAAGTAAAACTCTAAAGGACCAATCATAATGTACTTCTATAAAACCAAAGATAAATAGTGATGGCATAAAACATGAGGCTATTTGCTTCTCATGTGGGGAGATAGGTCACTGGAAGACAAATTTCAATGAATTGACTACTTCGGGTACACTCATCATTAAATATAATATTCCTATTTTACTTTTTTATATATTAGACATAATATATTACTTACATATTTATACCCAGATATAGGAACTAGTGATGTTATGAAATATTACAAGAGTGCAGTAAATCACCAAGTTAGTAATGGAGCTTAACAAATATGTTTTCTAGAGAAGTTTAGATCCTCACATGTCTAGTGGAGAGTTTTTGTATTTGAAATCTATTGTTGTGTATTGTATGTTACCAAAAAATTATCTCAGTGTCGAGTTTAGACATAATGAGATTTTATTTCATGTTTGAAATAAAAGTTTATGGTATACCATACATAATTAATAGTTAAATTATACTTGAATCATGGATGTACTATAACAATAATTGATGATGAATAAAAATACATAATCCTAAAATAATATCTAGTTGTAGAAAGTTAATACTTAGTCAATAATTTAAGAAGAAAATTTCAAAGATATACCAAGTATAGTGAATAAACCTTTTTGAGCTAAAACACTTAGTTATATAACATGATTGCATATAAAGTAAAATGACCACGTAACCATTGATTATTAAAGGTAATAACTACAAAAAGCTTCTATAACTTATTCAAAAAGATATGTGGGAACTATTTTAAGTATAAGCTAGAGGAAAATTCATGTACTTCATGTAATTACTTAAATATTTTTAAGGGATGTAAGAAGAAGTATAAAATGAGCTTGGTAAGAAGATAAAAGATTATTCAGATGGGTGAACTGAAGAATATCTTAACCAAGAATTTATCAATAATTAAAATTTATGTTAGAGTTATTCCTAAACTAACATTTACTTATACACATCAAATCCATGATTTTAGTAAAATGATGATCGATAATGAGCCTTAATAATTTTTTCTATGTATTCCATTATATTTTTGAGACATGCTTCATAAATAGTGAATTTAACCCTTAATCACATGCCAATTGTAATTAAAAATTTATATTATATAAGTTATAATATGAATGAAATAAATTATGTAACAAATATATGTGTTTAAATGTAAATATTTTGTTATGGTTAAGTCAATAAAAGAATTTTCATCAATAAAATCAAAAAGTTCGTCTTAATTAATTATCCTAAATAATTATAAGAATATTACATAAATCTATAAGATAAAAAAGTTATAGTGTAAAGACCTATAAATTTCAAGAGAATTTTTTTTTAATTTTCTTTGGGATTCTACGAGTACGCAGTTTCTGACGGCACCTGATTACGAGGCCCGGTGTGCCCGAAATCAATTTCCAAAGTTTAGCTCGGGTATGTTCAGTGAACGAACGAGCGGGTTTTTCTAACTTTTGAACCGGTGCTCGGAATCAAAATCCAAGGGCACTGTTGAAACCGCAATGCCGGTAATTGCTTAATAAGACCCTTTCTGGAGTTGTGTTTTCTCGGGTGGTGTTGTTAAATGATTGGGTTAACTAAGAGTGAAATAAAATTTGTGCCACAATTTTATTTATAATCTAAATAGTTGTAACCTATGCTTGGGAGTTGAGTGGGACCCACTTCATCCTAACAACTTGGTAGGATATTTGTGAGGTGGGGCCCACACGAGCCCCTGCCTCCTTAAATTTCCTAACACCCCATTAAACACCCCTCTTTATGTTGGCCACCCCCATAAATTTGTAACTCACCCCTCACCCACTTTAAATGCTTGTCAACCCTCACATTAATTAGATTGATTAAATCAATTCAATTTATTTAATTAAGGGTTTAAATTTTGAATTCTTGAAATCTTGACATGGGTTAATAAAATAAGGATCTACCTTATTTTATTTGGGGTGGTTTCGTTGTGTGGAGTTTTTGAGGGAGGGGGCGTTCTTTTCTTTAAGGTTGAAGAACTTCATCTCCTTCGTGAAGAACACCGAGTCTACGAGGAAGAACTCTGTCACCGCTAGGGGAGATCGTTGTGCCGTCTCCTCTCCTCTCTGCATCCGGTGAGTGATGCCTTTTATGGAGAACGACGATGCGCCCACCTTCGATCATGTTTCTGCAGAGAGCGGCGCCGGCGCCGGCGGCCGGCAGCGCTGGTGCGCCGCTGGAGGAGACCCCCGTGGCGGACTAGAACGGAAAAGCCATTCCGGGTTTTGGGGGAGGGTGCAGCATTAAAGCCGCTCCGTTTCAATCAAGGGGGGGGCAGCGCCTTTCCCCCCGTTTCCCACTCGGCCGAAACGGCCGAGCTGACTGGCCACGCGGACTGCGCCCGCACCAGGCCAACCGGCCGCACCGCACGGACCGGTCGCGCCAGGCCAGGCCGCCCGCGCTGGGCCGGACCCCCGCGCCAGTTGGGTCGGGCCACACCCTAGTGGGCTGGACCCGGATCCGGGTCGGGTCGACCCGGTTCGGGATGACCCAGGGGGTCTTGGGCCGGGTCGGTCCGGGCCCAAATCCCCCTAAAAACAGACATCTTCGTTCAAACGCCCGTAACATGGGCTACGGACCTTCGATCGACGCACCGTCAGTTTTGATGAGATCCTTGGATCAAGACGGTCGTTTTGGTATATTACACTCAAGGTTTCGGAGAACTTTGGGTACGACCGGGTTGGTTTGAACACGAAACCAACCGGGCCCTCGGAGCGGAAACACTTATGACTTGAGCTTCGGACGTCTGATTGACATGCCGTATACTTTGTTGGTTTCCTCTTAGTGAGACGGTCATTTTGTATTACTCCACTCGATGTTTGGATGTAGTTGGATTACGGTCGGGTTGGTTTTGACTTAAAAACCAATCGGGCCCCTGGGACGAAAAAGTCAATAACTCTCAGATCGGGCGTCCGATTGACGCGTCGTCTGTCATGTTGTGTTCCTATTGACATAATGGAACTTTGTGATACATCAAATCTGGTCTATGTGACAGTTGATGTATCGACCTCTTGGCTCGTGGAGCGGACCCTCCTGGAACGAGCGTGCTGTGTGCGGAAACCCTAGAGCTGGATAAGACGTGATGACTGCTGATCGACCAACTCGGAGTGTTTCGATAGCCCAATGGGGAGTGCTTGGTTGTAGCGGAAGACCCACGGTGGAGGAGCGCTTGGTTGTAGCGGCAGACCCATGGTGGGAAGCGCTTGGTTGTAGCAGCATGCCCACAGTACTCGACAGGTGGAGTACCACAGTAGCCCAAGGTTAGTGGGAAGCGCTTGGTTGTAGCGGCAGGCCCACTGTACTCGATAGAGGAGGAGTTCCCCAGCATCTATGGTTTCGACATCATGAATAAAATCCTGGTTTGAGCTGAGTCTTGACTTTCAATCATTATCTTCGATGTGATTGACTTGATATCCTGTGTGGATTGGATTATTCTTTCCTGTGTGGATTGGGTCGTACTTTCCTATGTGGATTATGTTTTTACCTTCCTAAGTGGACTAGATTGTACTTGAGCTCGTGAGTTGGATCTGAACTGGATTTGATGACTTAGGTATATGTATGGGCATATACCTAAGTAGTGTTGGATGATACTTCGTGATTGTATCTTTTCTTTGTGGTTTATCCTTTGTGGATTCAGGGAGACCTCCGGGGGTCTCGGGGTCTCTACTGAGTATCGTATACTCACCCCTGCACGGGTTTCACCCACACTACGTTGTGTTGGTTGCAGAAGACGGACATCACTGATTTTGGTTGAGGCTTGTAGAGCTGGATGGTACCCGGAGGAGGATCACATGATGAGTCATTGCCCGGAGGTGGATATCACGTCGATTCGGTGCCCGGAGGTGGATTCACGACAAGTCGGTACCCAGAAGAGATGGACGGACGTGGAGTGATGAGGAGGAGATATGTACCTACCCTTTAGGTAGGAAACCAGAGGATGATCCAGGAGCGGCTTGTCACCTTTCAGCTGTTGTTCTTTGAGTTGTAATTTACTTTCAGTTGTAGCTGTACTTTTCAGTTGGGTTTGTATTCTGTCCCATTTACCTTTCATCACTTTCTTTTGTACTTAGTGTTGCTTCCGCTTTTACTCTGTGGTGTTTGTTACTTTTATAAAGTCAATACCTTCCCTTTTTATCGGGATTTACGCCTTTGGTGCTAGTCGCCAGCCCCTGGCCTATGGAAGACGAGCTTGGGGTAGTCACAGCACGGGCCCCGAGGACGGGTCGTGACATATAGTCCAGTGAGTGAATGTGTTTTTATAAAAGGTTTCACATATATAATTGAGATAATGGGATAAATATAGACATAGAAAAAGACAAGGATTGAGATGCATGAGTAGTTGGAAGATGAAGAAGTTCGATAAGATCTTATGGGAAAGGAATGTTCCAGAGACACATACTGCATAAGAAAGATAAAAATAAAGATATATAGTTTTATAATCACTGAGCTATGTGATATATTATTCATTATTAATAACAAATATTTATAATATAAGGAATAAATAAATGAAAATAAGCTACAATTAAAAGAAGAAATGAATTAAGAAAAATAGATTCCATGTACCAAATTTAAAATTGTATTTTAGTAATTTCTCAATTTGATGTAAATCCCACTAGGTATGAATGGTGATTCAAGGGAAATATTGACATGGATGGTAAAAATATAACCTATAAATAAATATTGGTTTTTTAAGTCTTAAGATCATTCAAAGTGTGGACTATGTCAAAAACTTTTCACCAATAGAGATATTGAAATCCATTTGAATTCAAATTGTAATAGTAGCTACCATGATTATTAAATTAATGTTATAGGGTTGTATTTATAGATGAAGGTGGGTATTGAATCGAGTAATAATAATGTTTTCATATTTATATAAGAGGTTAATGGGAGTGTTATAGTTTCCCAAGAAAAATATGTTGAAAAAATATGGAAAACAGCTATTAGTTTTACAGTTTGTTAATACTATACTAAAAGAAACTCTTCGTAAAATGACATAAAGTAGTGACCTAAGTTCTATGGAATAATATCTACTAAGGTTAGATATAATTATTTATTAGAATAATTCAAAGTAAATATAATTTCATGGTATAGAAACATACCAAATGGAATAATTGGAGGGAGAATTATTTCCAATGTCATATAGCACAAATCTTTCCAGTAAGATGTTTAGAAGACACATGATTATATTAAAGTTGTGAATGGAACTCCATGTGGTTTAATGAAGGATCTATCATATATTTTATATTATATACTAGATTTAATATTTCTAATAGATTCATTATAGTTGGAAAATATAAAATAAATGTAGGATAACTACACAAGTATAAATCAAAACTATCAAAAAGTACTTAAGAAAGTATAAGGGATATTTAGTGGGTAATTAAAGAGAAACAAACACTAGTTATCAAGGGGATATAAAAGTAGTATTTATTTTGATAAATTGGTCCAATATCATAGTTATTATAAGGGAATGAGAAAGAGTAACTCATTAAATCTAGTGGAACTCATATATAAAATACCATGTATATTTTATCTTTTGAGGTAGTTAAAGAATAAATATAAAATATGTAATTATTTTTTTCAATTCATGGAATTTTACCTATAAAGTAAAGAATCGTCATAATATGAATTATAATAAGATCCTTAAAATTGTATTATCCATGATTTTAAGGGTATGATAGAGGGAAAATGGGTGTACTCAAGGATATCATCTCATGAGGGATTTTTTTATTCAAGGAGGTGAAGTCATAGATAGTAAAGTAGTCATGTAGAAAATGTGGTAGGCTTGATGATTAAATCCATGACTTAATAGAATCATGATCTTATAAATTGAGAGATAACAAGTTAATGGTTAGAAAGTTGGGTCCAATTAAAGTGGGAGAGTTTTAAAATTGGGTTCCCTTGACCTAACTTGAGAATAATTTTTCGATTACCTTATCATGTATACAAAGAGATATGCATGGTGTTATCTTACCATAATAGTGTTATTACAGATATTTATACTATTTATATGGTAATTTACTTAGATTATTTGTCATATAAAAAGGTTATAAATGTTCTTAGTTATATAAGAACATTAAGATACTATGATACTAAACTTTAACATAAGTTTTCACAAACTAGTTCAGGCCACCACTGATCCAAGCACTCGAACCGGTCTGTAGAAAGGCTCGAGGGGCATTATCGATCCCCATAGGTTAGAGACAAGAACCGAAGGCATCATAATATGCTATGTGGGAATTATTTCACCAAATAATAATAATAATTCATATAACTTCCCCTTGGATGTTCAATATGACCACTCAATATAGTATATTTCCATGAAAAACATCATAAAAAACATCAATTAACTGAATAAAAAGAGACATAATGAGTAAATAAACAAATAAGAAAAAAAGATACATAGATTAGAAAACAATATCTCTTAAAAATAATGACTACTTAGAAGATACAACTATAACATAAAACAAAAAATCAAATCAAACACCCAACCAGATCTCTAAGTGACCCTATAGGATACCCTCCAATCCCAATACCTTAGATTTTACATGATAATTATAGAAATAAACATGAACCTGAAACATAATGGTCATGATCATAAGTTCCTAGTAGGTATACCAAAAACCAAAATTCATACACCACATTTAATAATATATCCATTCTAAGCTAGTGTGAAATACAATTATAATATAGTTTTTTACTTTATAAAAACTAATAATGTGGAGATTTCATATTTTAAAAAAATATTCCTTTAAAAAATTTAGAGAAGAAGGAATAATATTAAACTTTATTAAGGAATGGTTATTAAAAACTTTTCTTTCAAAACCCTCAAGTAGAGTACAAATGGTGTAATAAGGTCAAAACCTCTAAAAACATCCCATTGTAATAAAATAATACCATTTAGTTTATTTTGGAACAAAATTGCAAGTAAAAGGTGATAACACTATATGAATGACAACATTATAATTACAAAGTAAACATATAATAATTATCATAATGCAATCTGAAAACTAGTAATCATTGGGACCCATGAGCTCAGTGGAAAATTTAGAACATAATAAAACAAGATCCATCCAATTTGCACTTCTAATGGAACCCAATCACCCAAAAACATAGTCTTACCCTTATTAGATTAATTGAGGATTAACTCAAAAATAAGGGTGAAATCCATATTAAGAGACACTATCCAGAGCATAATACTAATCTAGTTAATCAAGTGCTCTCAGAAATTCCACTAGACACTCTTGGTTTCCCTTGATGTATAAAAATATAGGTGAGCCAATAAATGGTAGAAAACAATAATATGAATATAAATTCATTTATATGTACATAAAATAGGAATCATAAGAAATCATCACCCTCAAGAACCCTTTATAAAAACAACCCCTTACTTACAAGAACAACAATAATAATAAGTGTGGCCTATACGAGGGACACTTTCATCCATTTTAAAAAAAAGAAAGGGGGTGTGTTTTAAGGGTATATTTAACTAAGAAAACCTTATTCAAAGGTTTCAACAATGTTTTATAATATTTCTTTAAAAGTTCAGAGTTATAAAAATAACTTCTAAAACCATTCACATATTATTAAATAATATTTAAAAAATTCTAGTAGTTTTGAACAACCTTTTTTAAAGAACCAAGAAGACCCTTTAAAATTCAAGTAATCATTTAGAAATCCTTTTGAAGAACAAAAGACCTCTTTGTACTTCCAAATTCATTCAGAAGGTACATTTTGGAAATTTTTCAAAAATTTGGTGTACATGGTTGAGTAAAACCGATTTACAAATTTAAAAATAAAGGATAAAGCTTCATATTCCGTGAAAATAAATTGAACACGTAGTTTTATTCATAGAAAATTCATAATTTCATTTCATACTACCATTATATAAATTAAAGATGAATTTAGGAAATTAGTAAATCAATGGTTTTATAATTAAATATCAATACATGGGGGAAGCCAACCTTGAATAATCCCCTCCACCAAGTGAGGTGTCAATCCAATCTTTAAAAGAAAGAAACCCCTCCAAAGAAACAAAAAAAAACCCTAAAACCAAGAAAAACCCATGAAAATTGTACCGAGGTTTTTCAAATATTTCTATAACTTCTCTAAGGAATGAAAAAGAAGACAGAAAAATGAAAAGAGGAGGTGAAGAGGTATATAGGGTATTAGCTTGGGGAATCAGCATTATAACATAAATAAATTCAATGAAATCACCATAATATGGAAGATAAATAGAGGGGAGGGGATCCACAGGTCTTGGAGTTGAATGGTAATAGAGGGGATGGCTTAGGGGTTGAATTCATATAAGGGAAGATGGGTAATTTTACTCTTTTAAAATTTTGGGTTGGCTGGATGGTTTGGTCACAAGGTTTACCAAACTATGAACCTCCTACTAGACTCACATAGGAACCTGCATAGTTTGGCCACACAATTTATCAAATATTTCACCAACAATTTGAAAGACATTTACTTATACTATAGTTTTTTCATGGTTTGTTTTCATGGTTATTACTAACCATGTGCAAACCATACACCCTAAACTAAAAATCCAAAAACCTTAAAAATTCAAATAAATTTAGTTTGAGACTCAAGAAAAATGATAGAAATCAATAAATAAATATAATAATGTGAAAAAAATGTCATGGTGTGATAATTCTCCCCACCATAACACTTTCTATCCTTAGGATGTATGGGTTATATAGGCCGATTAGGAATGAAGATAGTTCAACCACTTTAAGTATAACTTGATTTTAAAGAAAACCAAGGAACACCAAAATAAGATTCACGATGACTTCATACATGACACAATAAACTACTCAAATTTTCTATTAATAAACCTAAAAAATTATGACCATAGATCAGTAATTTCATCACCATCACAATCATTGATCTTATTACAAGTTCCCAACTTCATCTCAAAAGGAAAAGACAAGAGAGAGACCCTGAATTAAATTACTAGAAACACCAAGGGTCCACAAGACTAGAACATGTTTTAAAGAAAATATGGTTTGGGAAATGGAATAGAACACCTTATAGAGAAGTAAGGAATTCCCGATAAGTAATGTGTAACAACTAGGCCCTGGTGAAAATTCATGCACCTCACCTTAACATGGTTGTCAGGTATTGGCCCACTAAGTGTCACTAGTTTCCTCACAGACATGTGTTGTCTCATCCCTATGGCCTACCCACATGCTTGAATGGATCATCGGACTAATGATAATCACTATATTCCAAAAAAATGTTCTTTTATTGTGATTTTTTCTCACTCACAAAAACCCTAAGAAACTTCCCAAGAGGTCACTCATCCTGACACTACTCCAAGACAAGCCTCAATTAACTATGGATTCCTAATCATATAGGCTCCAGAAAATAATGGTTCTCATTGTTGAAATGGTTAGTAACATTTTTTATTTTAACCCTTTAACTTTATGAGGTGTCAAATACCCCCCCCCCCCCCAGAGAAAAACATCCTCATTTTAGACCCTATATTTCAACCCAGGCAGTTACACTACACTTCTGGATGGGTACCACTCTAAAACCACTATAACAATTGGGACTCGCTAGAAACACAGGTACCCATCAATAATATGGTTGTCAGGTCCTGGCTCACTAGGCGGTACTAGTTTCCCAACATAGATATTTTGTCCCCTCCCTAGGGCTCACTCACATTCTTGAATAGATCATCAGACTAATGACTATCCTCACATGCCAACACATGTTCTTTCAGTGTGCTTTGTCCTCACTCACATGTACCTTGAGAAACTTCCTAGGTTTTCACCCATCCTAACACTACTTTAGGCCAAGACTTTCTTAACTATGGATTTCTAATCAGGAAGGCTCTGGAAAAGAAAGATGTGTCTTATTAACATGGGTAGTAATATTTAGTATTTTAGCACTTTAATTTTATAAGGTGTTACAAAAAGTGTTGATTATTGTGGTATACCCACCATATTTAAAATTCATTAAAACATAAACTCTTTAAAAATGAAAAATCACTCCTAAAATTACTATGATGAATTAATGAATTAACAAGGAAAGATAATTCATAATAAAACTTACCATTTAGGCCCTCACATTTCCCAAAGTGTGAGACCATCCATAAGGCACACAAACTCAAATTGCATCAATTATGGCTCATAATTTCCATAAGAAGGCATTATCATAACAAAATTTAGATATCCTTCCCAAATAAGGGTTAAGGAATACAAGCCAGGGTTAGAACGTACAAAGAAAAAATATCAAAATAGAAGAACAAAGATAAATAAAAATAGTACCAGAAGATGAGAATAGGAGTTCAAAGGAGTATATAGAGAAATGGGTTCCAACAACCAGTCTCCTCCCCATATAAATTTCATGACACTATTATAGTTTTGAAAGACAATAGAATTCTGAAAGAACCCCAATGATGCATAACCTGAATTCCAACTAAAATTCCTCAGATTGAAATTTTAATTGATGGAATATATATTATTTTGTGGAACCAAAATTATATTCTCCTAATAAGAAAATGATAGAGGATATCCAAAAATATAAATATGAAGATGAAGAAAGGGAATGGGGAAAGGGAGGGAATGAAATAAGGGAGTCTTGACCAATATTCTTTAGGTCACAACCCAAATTTAGGTTACTCAATATCAATTCATTGAACCCTCAATGAGGACTCGATTAACCATTAAGGTAAAATTTCTGAAATCTAAAATAACAGGGATTAGGATACCTAAATAGAAATAAAGATTCACCTTAAAAAGAAAAACACCCACTTACTTAGGATGAAAAAACAAGGGATATTTGGTCTACCACTCCACTCAGAGTATGGATAGAACCAATGAATAGAAAGTCTACACTTGAATCCTAGGAAATTTAATTATAAAAAAATCTTTAAGGTACTAACTCTCTATGACCCCTCAGTATCTTTCTAGTTGGCGTACTTCAAACAACAAAAGAAACACAAGACCCATTAAAATATCCAAAACATAAATCGCATTCAATTGAATGTAAATCCAAATCAAATCAATAACTTAAAGGAATGAATCACAAGCACTAAAAAAATTAAAATAATTTTTCAAATCATAATTTCTATTTTGAAAACTGCTTTAAAATTCTACCAATTCTTTATTAAAAAACTTATGAGTCCTAAAAACATTATATTTTTCAATTTTATATCAAGGATCTCATTATTAACTTCAAAACATCAATTTAAAATTAATTTTTAATTGAAAAAAATAATTATTGATATTCTTAATGAAATTACAAAACAACATATTGAATTCAAAACATTTTAATAATCCCCTTGACCAATTCCAAAACTTATCATTTTCCATTAAAACTATGTCTACATTTAAAACACCAACTAATTCCCATAAAATAACCTTGAAACATCATTAAAATTATTTTAATTGGTTTCAAAACTATATTATCCCTTTTAAAATCAAATCACTATTTATCTAAGGTCACCCCTTATCAGAATGGGTCTCAAAATTTTCAAAAAATTTACCTTTCACCTTTGAAAATCGGGTTTTATTTGAAAAAATCCATAAAAATAAATTCAAATAAAATAAATTCATCATAAAAATTCCCTTTAACTAATACCAGATAACATCTCCACATAACCCAAAATAATTAAAAATCAAATAGAATCAAAAAAACTTCAAGAGGGATAGTGGTTGTGCACCTTTTGGTCACACAATTTGGTTAACCATGCATTAACCATGTAATCACCATAGGAAGGTAAAAATACTATTTATATGGTCTCTACAAGGTTTTTTAGACCATGTGGGCTAATCATGTGCCTTATTTAATTCCCACCTTATCACCCCTAAAACATGTAAAACCTATAGATCACCCAAAATACTCTAATGTAATATAAAACACCACTAATCTAAATAAAAAACCAATAATTAGTAAAGAAATATCAAAATTCAATACTTACAACCTGACATCTCATGTTAACTCAAGTCTCGAGATGAGTATGATCTTTCAAGACTATTCTTACACCCACATCTCAAGTTATGATAGTCCTATCTCCAATATAGCGAACACACCTAAATAACATAGGGCACTTTGATACCATTTTTTTATGAAATAGTTTGGTCTATCCCTAATTTGGGCCTTTGAATCGATTTATGGAAAGGCCCGGGGGGCACTCCTAATCCTCATGGGTTGGAAACAAGCACCAAGTTCATCATAATATACTCAATGGGAATGATTTCACCCAATGATCATAAATAAGCATGGAACATCCCCTCAAAAGTTCATCATGACAACTCTGTACATTAAAATTCCATGTGAAACAACATAAAAATATAGAAACAAACAGAACCAATGGAGGCATGAAGGGTTAATAAATAGATAACCCATAAAAGATACATAGATCTAAAAACAAAAAACTAATAAAAAGATGGTTGAATTGGCCAATATAGCTACAACATAAAATAAAAATAAAACCAAACACCCAACCAAATCTCTAAGTGACTCCACTGGACACCTTCCAATCCCAATACCTAATATGTTCCATGAGCATCCCAGAAATGATATTTAACATGAAATATAACAGTTTTGAGCACAAGTTAACAGTAGTTATGCCAAAAACCACACCCATTCTCCACCATTAATAATAAATCTATTTTATGTCAGTTTGAAATAAAAATATAATGTATTTTTTCACATTCATCAAAACCAATAACATGAAGGTTTCAAATTTTAAACAAAATCTTACATCAATAACTTTAGAGAAAAAGGAATAAGTAGAAACTTTATTAAGGGAGAACAGTTTTTAAAAAATTTCTTTTCAAAACCCTCAAGTATAGTAAGATTGGTTAAATAAGGTTAAAGATTTTAAAAACATTCCATTATTATAAAAGAAGGCCCTTGGGTTTATTTTTGAAAAAAAAGATCAAGAAAAATAATATAAAAAATTATGAATGGAAATGGTATCAACACAAAAGAAACATAGGATAGTTATCATATCACAATTTGAAAACCAGTAATCATGGGAACCTAGGAGCTCAGGGGGGAAATCTAGAACATACTAAAAAAGATCCATATTATCCATGTACCTGATGAAAGCCAATTTACCTAACACTCAATTTCACCATTCCTAGATTAGATAAGGGGAAATTCTTATAGAAATGTAAAATCCATACTAAATTCCGCTAGTCATACGGTAATCCTAAGCTAGTGCAGCATGTCCTCTCATAGATTCCACTAGCTACTCTCGGTTTCCCATGATGTATAAAAATAGATATGAGCCAATAAATGAAAGAAAACAATAATATGATCATAAATACATTTATAGGTACACAAAATAAGAATCATAAGAAAATTTAACCCTTAAGAAACCTTCACAAAGATAACCCCTTACTTCTATGAACAACAATAATAATAAGTGTATTTGATTCCATGGACACTTTCATCCATTTTAAAATAAACCATGCAAGGGGTATGTTATAAGGGTGTTTTTTCACCAAGAAAACCTTCTTTAAAGGTGTCAATCAAGCCTCGTAATCTTTCTTTAAAACTTAAGTGTTACAAAACTAACTTCTAAAACTGTTAACATATCATTAAAGAATATTTAAAACAGTCTAGTTGTTTAGAACTCCATTTTTTAAGGAACCAATCACACATTCAAAAATTCAATTAATCATTTCGAAATTATTTTTAAGTCTAGAACACCTCTTAAACTTCATAATTCATTCATAAGGTCCATTAGATTATTTTTTAAAACATTTAGTGTGTACAGTTTAGGAAAACAAATTTACAACTTTAAAAACAAGGGATAAACCTTCACATTCCATGAAAATCAAGTGAAACCCTGATTTTCTTCTTAGAAAATCCATAATTTCATTTAATAATACCATAATATACCTCATACATGACTTTAGGAAAGTAAGAAATCAATGGTTGTAGTATTCAAGATTAATACATGTGGAAAACCTACCTTGAATCATCACCTCTACCAAGATAGGTGTCAATCCACTCCTAAGAAGTAAGAAACACCACTGAATAATCAAATAGGAACCTAAAACTAAGAAACCCCCATGAAAATAAAACCAAGGTCTTCTATAGGTCACCTTGACATCTCTGAGGAAAGAACAAGATGAGATAAAAAAGTAAAAAAATGAGAATAAGTATAGAGGGGATTACCTTGGGAAATAATCCATTAAACTTAAAGAAATTCCATGACATCATCATTGGTGTGAGGAGAAACAAAAGGGTGGGGAGCCATGGGTCATGGGGTTCGAGTGGAGAGATAGGGGGTGGCTTAGGGGTTAAATTTGTAAAAGGGTGGATTGGTAATTTCACTCTTTTAAAATTTTGGGCATGCTATATGGTTTTGTTGCATGGTTTACTAAACTACGTGCCAACCATGCACATCTTACTGGACTCACTTGGGCACACACATTTTTTTGCCACACAGTTTACCAAACTGTGTACCGGCTGTGTGAAATCCACTAACATATATTATAGGTTTTTCATTGTCTGGATTCATAATTAGTATTAATTATGCACCAACCAATTTTCTTGTACTAAAATTCCAAATACCTTAAAAATTAAAAACAATTTAGCCTAAGAATCGAGAATGAGGGAAAAATTGGAAAAAAATAATATGAAAGATAAGGTTTGGGGTATTGCATATGTCTTATGGTCTAGATACATCATAATGATAGGACATTGGTGATATATGACTATCAGGTGTTGGAGTGTCACACCCAGACATCTGTAGTAATTTTTTTATTTTTATTTTTATTTTTTATTTTTTATTGGCTTTAAATTTGCTTTATTGAGGTGTGGGCCAAACCCACTGAGAGTTTTTGTATTTCACTGATAAGTGAGTGTTTTGGCATGGTAATGTCTGGCACGTGCGCAAGGTACGGTTGAAGTTGTGTGGATTCACCAGACCACCTTGTGGCTTGCTCGGTGCGTGGCTAATTAATTTTTTGATCGGATAAAAGTTTAATTGAACGCTAAAAATGAAATTATTTTAGAGTTGTCCAAAATAATATTAATAACAATAATAGGATTATGGTTATTATTATTATTAGTGTTATTATTATTATCTTGGTTAACAATTTAATTAGGTTATTATTATTCTTTTTATTTCAACTAATATTAAATTTGGTTGTAATATTAAATTGTGGTCACAAAGATAAAATTATATTTTGTGTTGTTTTAATAATAATAATAATATTATTATTATTATTAAGATTATTATTATTATTATTATTATCATTTTTATTTTATTTTAGATTGGTTTGGCGTTTTTTTTGGATTTATTTCACCTTATTTTATTCTCTTTCTTATTCATTTATTTCTTTCCCTTTTATTTTTTTTATTTTTTATTTCTTTTCATTTCTTTTTTTTTCTCTTGCTTCCCCTTTCCCCCATCGTGCCAGGCCTTCCCCCCTCACCCGTTTTTGCACTGCGCTCCTTCCCCCCTACAACCCTAGTCGTCGCACCCCCATTCTCCTTTCTCCCTCCAGTCGGCACCCTTCCTTCCTCCCGGCGGACTGCCTCGCCCCGGCGCCCAACCCTCGAGCCACCCTCGCAAGCCCTTGCACCTCTCCCCTCAGACGTGCGTTACCTCCTCCCTCTCCGGACAACCCCTCTCAATCTCCTCCGGTGACACGCGCCCGGACGACACCCTTCTCTCTACCCGCTACCACACACCACCTTACAGCGTGCCCCGCACCAAACCAGCGCCTCCCCGGCTTGCCTCACGCACCATTGGCGACCTACATTGCCTCCTCCTTTCGCTAGACACTATTTCCATGGTCGGACCCCTTTCCATCTAGGTCGGTCGGCACCCTCCCTCCTCACCGGACACCCTTGGCCGCACCCCCTTCTTCTTCCAATGAGACTCTAGCCGGTGCGGCACCTTCCGGCACCATATATCTTGCTCAGAAATATCTCGAACTCCTCGCCGCAGGGTTTAATTGTGTTGTTTGTGGTGCGTTTGGCATGCCGCGGGAGTTTCACGCCAAGCTCACGAGGTTTCCTACATTCCAAGGTAGGTGGTTTCGCGCATGCTTGTTAATTGATAAATTCATTTGCTTATTTAATTAACTTATCATGTTTATTAATTTGTTAGTTTGGTGAAAATTTGATTTTACTTAAGGTTTAGTGTGTTTTGACGTGTTTAGTAGTGTGTTGCATGATATGAGTATGTTTTTGTGAAATCAATGTTTAACTTATTATTAGTTTTTTTAAAGAAAATTGTGTAGTTAATTTGTTAGGGAGTGCAAAGGGAGCAGTTGTTGTTTTAGTGTTGCTTCTATTTGTGTTTAGTCCGAAATTACATTTGAAATATTTTTTGGTGTTTAATTTCATGAGGCATATCTTGAAATTGTTCAGAAAATGTTTCTGGTGGTTCGTTTAATTATAGAAATTGTATTTTTAACTATGTGGGTGGTTTCTATAATCATGTGTGCGATGCAAATTGAGTTCCTGAGGTGGCGTTGTGTTTGTTTGGTTATGTGAGGGGGGTTTGGGTCAGTCTAGTGTGTAAAACATTGTTTTCCTCTCAAAAATTTATTTATAAAAAATTTGGGTTGTTTTATTAAATAATTATTAAGGGTGAAAAATTGTTTTGGTTGAATATTTTTTGGTGCTTAAATTCATACGATGTGTTTGGAATTTTTTTAATAAATTCTGTTAGTGGAGTGTTTGATGATGAAAGTGATTTCTTTGACTGTGCAGTTGTTTTAATTGGTTGTGTAACTTATGCAGATTTATCTTTGAGATATTTTTAGTGTGCATATTATTTCAATTGGCTTTTGGGTGTGAAAATGGTGGTTTTGTTGTGCGTAATTTCTTATTTGGTTTGACTATGTGATTATGACATAAGACTTGAACTCTGAACCACTTGAGCACAAATCGGGAAGATCATGTAGCTAGGAGGGTATACTAGACTAGTGGGTCAGTGTTCTGGAGGTGACTTGACCCGGTTTCACTTGTAGGACTAACGATTGAAACACTAACTAAACATATACTTTCCTGAGGGTTGTGGTCTTCTAAGACACGTTTTCTGAGGGTTGTGGCCTTCTAAGACACGTTTTCTGAGGTTCATGGCCTTCTAAGCCACGTTTCACCGAGACACGAAGATCTAGGGGGCCAAGCTAGCTAACACCCACGAGGCCTCTCCCATATTTGGTGCCCATTGGTTACTTTACAATCATCAGTGTGACACATTTGTTACTTTAAAAAGTGTGCGTGTGTGTGTTTTAATTTAATTTATTCCGTTTGAAACTTTTTTCTTTAATTTTATTTTCTTTTAAACTGTTCAAGCATTTTTTTCTTTTCTTTAGTTAATATTGCAAATGTATTTTTCATTTAATAATTATGCGAGGAATATTTTCTTGGTGGAATCTTGCTGGGCTGTTAGCTCAAACCCTACATACACCTTTGGGAGTATATAGATTCTGTTTCTTTTGTATTCCAGGTCGAGGCATCGGGTTTGGCGATGATGGTTCAAGTTGTATTGGTTTCCCCATGCATGTTGGTGGAGGCGTCTTGGGGATGTGACTCCTCATGTTGCACGGAGGTTTGTGTTAGAGTTTTGGTTTTTTCTTGACGTAGTCTCTTTTGGGTTTTTAGTTCAAGTTATTAACTTTAAAATCTGAACTTGGTATAAGGGTCTATTTGGTTTTCTGTTTTTAGTTTCAATTTTTTTAGCTTGTTGTTTTTTTATATTTCTTGGTTTGGGTAAATCATTACCAAGTTTTATTTTTGATACGCGGGCACTTGTGCCAACCCGTGGGGATCGGTAATGCCCCTCGGGCCTTGCCGCAGACCGGATCGGGCGCCGGGTCGGATGACGACCCGGCCTGGTTCTTGACAAAATGGTATTAGAGGAGGTTTTTTTCTTGTTATTTGGGGTTTCGGGTAGATCATAGATAAGATTGTCGGTACTCGAGTGGTAGGTGTGGGAAGAGCATTGCGAACTCTTACTTGTTCTAATCCTTGAGTAAGCAGGGGTAGTCCGGGATTTAAGTTTTCAGTATTGTTCTGTGTGGATGGGGGATGACAATAGGAGTAAACCGGTACTGCGCATGGTCTCACATGGAGTAGTGACCCATGTGATACCCGAGAGTATGGTTCGACACTCCTAGTGGTTGGTGCTTGCCTATGGTATGGTCTGCTAAACCATATAGCCGGGTTAGACACGACCACTAGTCCTCCGCCCAGGTGCTTTAATGTTTTTGATATCTTACTTCAATTTTGGGATTGGCGCGAAATTATTTTCCTTTAAAAAGGGAAGTGGACTTTGGTGCTGCTCTTATTTTATTTTTGTGTGCGGTTGGCATGGGGTGCATTTCTCTGGGACCTTGTTTTTGGAATTTGGTGTTGATTTGTCGAAGTTGAATTTCTAAAAGAATGTCTTGGGTTATTAGAAATTTAAGTGAGTTATTTTTAAAATGGGAATCATTTTTAAAATATGTCTTGAATTTTTGAAATGGTTTGGAGAAATGTATTTTCGGAATATTGGGAATGTTTGGTTTTGAAAGGAAAAGAGCCTTGTTTCTCTTCCAGTGGTATTCCTATGGGTACTCACATGTGCATGTGGAAGTGATTAATGGATAGTTGGTGGATTGTTTGGATGGGTGCCTGGGTGGCACGGAAATGTAAATCTACGAGGCATCCAGGAATATCAGTGGTGAGTGATTGATTTTAAAAGCTGCATCTTATTTCCTAAAAAGTGGGGTTTTCTCTCAAATGGGTTTTTGTGCTTAAATGGTTTTGGAATTGGAAAATTGTTTTGAGTCCGGAGTGAAAGCGATGAGTTTAAAACAGTTGTTGGGTTTTATTGTATTGTGCTTGGTTTTTCAAGCGGGTGTTTTTATTGAAGAATGAATTGATGTTTTAAATTGAAATTGTTTGATTTTTGTCTGGTATATGGATGTTTGTTTTTTGATTTGTTTGGATTTGTGGAAGACTGTTTTGCGTTCTTGTTCGGGATATGCCCCTAGAAACGTCCCATGGGTTTCCAGCAGGTCTCTCAGTTCTTGGTCCGGCCCAGACTCTCAGTGGAGTGGTAGAGTTGGGTTCTGCTTGGTTGTGTCGGCTTTTTATAGATGTTGATGTCGAGTGAGTATTGTTGAATGATTTTCGAAGTTGGGAGTGTCTCTGGTTTTTGAGGAACTCGGAATGTTGTGTGGGTGTAAGTTGTCTCGAGTGTGTTTGGAGGAGCGAGACTACATGAGAAAATGGTGATCGATCCATTTTTGTTGCGAATGAGGACGTCGTGAGCGATCCTCAAGACTAGCCTCATCCCACGGTCATACCTATGGAAGTGAAGGTGAGGGAAATTAATGGATCTTGTAGGTGTTCGACCAGTCAACAAGCGGTGAAGGAGGTATGTAAACCTTTCGGATGAACTAGCTTCATGTTCCCTAGAGGTTGTGTCGAACAATCGGTTCAAAGCTCATAATAATTTTTATTCTTGTTCATACTGTGGTAAGTGTAGGTTCCTTATCCAATGAGGAGTGTGAACCAAATGGATTTGTTCTTGGAGTGCCCCTCTCATCATTTTGTGTCGCGCATTTGACAAACCACTCAATCTCTTACCTCTAGTTTGGTCAGTCGGACACCCTAAGTCATTCGCTGCAATTCTCAGTTGGTATGTTAACAGAGTGGCCGCTTGGGGGACGAGGAGTAGTATGCAGGTTGCTTTTCCAGGGGAGGAAGCTCCAGTCAGAGGTGGTCAGCTTATGACTGCGAGGCGGTAGATGCTTCAGACATCAAGGGCCCAGCCATAGGTCTCGGGGTGAAGCTTGCGCATAGTCAAAACTCGTCGGACGTGGCGCAAGTTTGGTCGGACTTAAGTCCGCAATGATGGATGGGGTCAACTTAAATTTCCTCATTGCGGTACCGCCTCTGAAGGATTCATTTTTGTTGTGATGGGTATGAAGGTCATGTATCCTTGTTGCGGTCTTAGATTATGGGAGTTCCTCATGGGCCTTAAAGAGGTTCGGAAAACCCGTATTCTTGTAAAGCCAGCAGGTGAGCTCTGTAAACCATCTTGTGGGTCGCTTAGGAGTCGAAATTGTACTCATTTTTGGGATGCCCTCATCCTGTGGAATTAACACGTGCATGTCTAGTTTGCCGCTAAGTTTATGGGTTTTTTCTATCAACACCATCTTATGTAGTTGAGTGTGGTCCACTATGGGAATTTTCAGTGCAGGTCGACCTGTGTTGGTGGGTTTGTGAGGAAGGGTTCAGTCTGTATCGCTCAAATTAAACTGGGAATGCCTGCGTGGGTTCCGTGGTGTTAGGAAATTTTAAAATGGTGGGGAGACCCAGTGCGGGCCTCATAGATCTCCCCTCTTGTGTTGGTTAAACATAGGGTGTTGAAGGGTCAAGCCAGTGTTAGAGTTGTCTGGGTTTGTGAGTCATTTTGGTTTGGAGAACCAATCTTGGACAAGAATCCTAATATGGGGAGGATACCACCATAGGACGAGCTTGGGTAATGGTTTGCTTGACGTGTGTTCTTGGAGATCTCGAGCAGCCCCGATAATCCCTTTGTTAAGGGTCAGGGTGTTTCATGTTGTATTTATGTTTGGAAGCGAATTTCTTATAGCTGGTTGTTTTTCTTGGTGATTCTGGTTTGGAGATCCTTGGAGTTTCAAGTCATGGGTGTTTTGAATTCCCAGTCTTCAGGCGATTGAGGTTTTGTTTTAAGTGTCATCATGGTATCTCTTGGAACCCTTGGTTGACCTGCTCTTCTGGGACTTTCTAGTGGCAGAAAGTGTCATGGTGGGGAGAATTGTCACACTTGAACATCTATAGTAATTTTTTTTTGTAATTTTTATTGGCTTTAAATTTTCTTTGTTGAGGTGTGGGCTGAACCCACTGAGAGTTTTTGCATTTCGCTGATAACTGAGTGTTTTGGCATGGTAATGTCTGGCATGTGTGCAAGGCACGGTTGAAGCCGTGTGGCTTCGCCAGACCACCTTGTGGCTTGCTCGGTGCGCGGCTAATTAATTTTTTGATCGAATAAAAGTTTAATTGAATGCTAAAAATGCAATTATTTTAGAGTTATCCAAAATAATATTAATAACAATAATAGGATTAAGGTTATTATTATTTTTATTATTATTATTATCTTAATTAACAGTTTAATTAAGTTATTATTATTCTTTTTATTTCAACTAATATTAAATTTGGTTGTAATATTAAATTGTGGTTGCAAAGATAAAATTATATTTTGTGTTGTTTTAATAATAATAATAATAATATTATTATTATTATTATCATCATTTTTATTTTTTTAGATTGTTTTGGCATTTTTTTGATTTATTTCACCTTATTTTATTCTCTTTCTTATTCATTTATTTCTTTCCCTTTTATTTTGTTTATTTTTTTATTTCCTTTCATTTCTTTTTTTTCTCTTGCTTCCCCTTTCCCCCGTCACGCCAGGCCTTCCCCCCTCTCCTCGTTTTTGCATTGCGCTCCTTCCCCCCTGCAACCCTAGCCGCTGCACCCCCATTCTCCTTGATCCCTTTGGTTGGCACCCTCCCTTCCTCCCGGTGGACTGCCTCGCCCCAGCGCCCAACCCTAGAGCCGCCCTCGCTAGCCCTTGCGCCTCCCCCCTCATCTGCGTGTTACCTCCTACCTCGCCGAACTGCCCCTCTCAATCTCCTCTGGTGACACGCACCCGGACTGGCACCCTCCTCTCTACCCGCTACCTCACGCCACCCTGCAGCGTGCCCCGCACCAAACCAGAGCCTCCCTGGCTTGCCTCGCGCGCTGCCGGTGACCCGCACCACCTCCTCCTTTCATCGGCCGCTGCTCCCATGGCCGGACCCCTTTCCGGCTAGGTCGGATGGCACCCTCCCTCCTCACCGGACACCCTTGGTCGCACCCCCTTCTTCTTCCGATGAGACTCTAGCCGGTGCGGCACCTTCCAGAACCATATATCTTGCTCGGAAAGCTCTTAGACTCCTCACCGCAGGGTTTAATTGTGTTGTTTGTGGTGCGTTTGGCATGCGGTGGGATTTTCACGCCAAGCTCACGAGGTTTCCTACATTTCGAGGTAGGTGGTTCCGTGCATGCTTATTAATTGATAAATTCATTTGCTTATTTAATTTACTTAGCATGTTTATTAATTAGTTAGTTTGGTGAAAATTTGATTTTACTTAAGGTTTGGTGTGTTTTCACGTGTTTAGTAGTGTGTTTCATGATATGAGTATGTTTTTGTGAAATCAATGTTGAACTGATTATTAGTTTTTTTTTAAATAAAATTGTGTAGTTAATTTGTTAGGGTGTGTAAAGGGTGCAGTTGTTGTTTTAGTGTTGCGTCTGTTTGTGTTTAGTTAGAAATGACATTTTAAAGATATTTTGGTGTTTAATGTCATGCGGCATATCTTGAAATTGTTTGGAAAATGTTTCTCGCAATTCATTTACTTATAGAAATGGTATTTTTAACTATGTGGATGGTTTCTTTAATTGAGTGTGTGATGCAGATTGAGTTCCTAAGATGGTGTTGTGTGCGTTTGGTTATGTGAGGGGGGTTTGGGTGAGTCTAGTGTGTAAAACATTGTTTTCCTCTCAAAAATTTATTTATAAAAAATTTGGGTTGTTTTATTAAATAATTATTAAGGGTGAAAATTTGTTTTGGTTAAATTGTGTGAATATTTTTTGGTTCTTAAAGTCATGCGACGTGTGTGGAATTTTTTTAATAAATTTTGTTAGTGGCATTTTTGATAATGAAAGTGATTTCTTTGATTGTGCAGTTTTTTAATTGGTTGTGTAACTTATGCAGATTTAGCTTTGAGATATTTTTAGTGTGAATCTTATTTCAAATGGCTTTTGGGTGTGAAAATGGTGGTTTTGGCGTGTGTAATTTCTTTTTTGGTTTGAGTATGTGATTATGACATAAGACTTGAACTCTAAACCACTTGAGCACAAAGCGAGAAGCTCGGGTAGCTAGGAGGGTAGACTAGACTAGTGGGATAGTGTTCCGAAGGTGACTTGACCCGGTTTCTCTTGCAGGACTGACGATTGCAACACTAACTAAACATATGCTTTTATGAGGTTCGTGGTCTTCTAAGCCACTTTTTATGAGGGTTGTGGCCTTCTAAGCCACGTTTTCTGAGGGTCGTGGTCATCTAAGCCACCTTTCACCGAGACACGAAGATCTAGGGGCCCAAGATAGCTAACACCCATGAGGCCTCTCCCATATTTGGTTCTCATTGGTTACTTTACACTCATTAGTGTGACACATTTGTACCTTTAAAAAGTGAGTGTGTGTGTTTTAATTTATGTTGTTTCGTTTGAAACTGTTTTTTTTTAATTCCGTTTTCTTTTAAACTATTCAAGCATTTTTTTTCTTTTCTTTAGTTAATATTGCAAATGTATTTGTCATTTAATAAATATGCGAGGAATATTTTCATGGTGGAATCTTACTGGGTTGTTATATCACACCCTACATACACCTTTGGGTGTTTGTAGATTCTGTTTCTTTTGTATTCCAGGTTGAGGCATCGGGCTTAGCGATGATGGTTCGAGTTGTATTGGTTTCCCCGTGCAGGTTGGTGGCGGCGGCTTGGGGATGTGACTCCTCATGTCACAGGGAGGTTTGTGTTGGAGTTTTGGTTTTTCCTTGACATAGTCTCTTTTGGGTTTTTAGTTCAAGTTATTAACTTTAAAATCTGAACTTGGTATAAGGGTATGTTCGGTTGTCTGTTTTTAGTTTCAATTTTTTTTATCTTATTGTTTGTTTTATATTTATTGGTTTGGGTAAATCGTTCCCAAGTTTTATTTTTGATACCCGGGCACTTGTGCCAGCCCGTGGGGATCAAGAACGCCCCTTGGGCCTTGTCGCATACCGGGTTGGGCACTGGGTCAAATGACGACCCGTCCTGGCTCTTGACAAAATGGTATCTGAGGAGGTTTTGTTCTTGTTTTTTAGGGTATCAGGTAGATCAGAGATAGGATTGTCGGTACTCGAGTGGTAGGTGCGGGAAGAGCATTGCGAACTCTTGCTCGTTCTAATCCCCGGGTAACTAGGGGTAGTCCGAGATTTAAGTTTTTAGTTTTGTTCTATATGGATGGGGGATGAAAATAGGAGTAAACCAGTAATGTTCATGGTCTCACATAGAGTAGCGACCCATGTGATGGCCGAGAGTACGGTTCGACACTCCTAGTGGTTGGTGCTTGCCTAGGGCATGGTCTGCTAAACCATGTAACCGGGTTAGACACGACCACTATCCCTCCACCCGGGTGCTTTAATTTTTGTGATATCTTGCTTCAATTTTGGTATTGGTGTGAAATTGTTTTCCTTTAAAAAGGGAAGCGGACTTTGGTGATGCTCTTATTTTATTTTGGTGTGTGGTTGGCATGATATTTGGGGTGCATTTCTTTGGGACCTTGTTTTTGGAATTTGGTGTTGATTTGTCGAAGTTGAATTTCTAAAAGAACGTCTTGGGTTATTAGAAATTGAAGTGAGTTATTTTTGAAATGGGAATAATTTTTAAAATATGTCTTGAATTTTTGAAATGGTTTGGAAAAATGCATTTTCTTAATATTGGGAATGTTTTGTTTTGAAAGAGAAAGATCCTTGTTTCTCTTAAAGTGGTATTCCTATGGGTGCTCGCATGTGCATGTGGAAGTGATTAATGGATAGTTGGTGGATTGTGTGGATGGGTGTCTGAGTGGCACAAAAATACAAATCTGCGAGGCATCCAGGAATATCAGTGGTGAGTGATCGATTTTAAAAGCTGCATATTATTTCCTGAAAAGTGGGGTTTTCTCTCAAATGGGTTTTTGTGCTTAAATGGTTTTTGAATTGGAAAATGGTTTTGAGTCCGGAGTGAAATCGATGAGTTCAAAACAGTTGTTCAGTTTTATTATACTATGCTTGGTTTTTCAAGCGGGTGTTTTTATTGAAGAATGAATTGATGTTTTAAATTGAAATTGTTTGATTTGTGTCTAGTATAGGGATGTTTGTTTTGTGATGTGTTTGGATTTTTGGAAGACTGTTTTGTGTTCTTGTTCGAGATATGCCCCCTAGAAACGTCCCATGGGTTTTTGGCAGGTCTCTCAGTTCTTGGTCCGGCCCAGACTCTCAGTGGAGTGGTAGATTTGGGTTCTTCTTGGTTGTGTCAGCTTTTTGTAGATGTTGAGGTCGAGTGAGTATTGTTGAATGCTTTGCGAATTTGGGAGTGTCTCCGGTTTTTGAGGAACTCTGAATGCTGTGTGGGTGTAAGTTGTCTCGAATGTGTTTGGAGGAGCGATATTACATGAGCAAACAGTGATCGATCCGTTTTTGTTGCGAATGAGGATGTCGTGAGTGATCCTCAAGACTAGACTCATCCTGTGGTCGTACCTAAGGAAGTGAAGGTGAGGGAAAGTAATGGATCTCGTAGGTGTTCGACCAGTCAATAAGCGGTGAAGGAGGTATGTCAACCTTCCTGATGAACTAGTTTCATGTTCCCCAGAGGTTGTGTCGAACAATCGGTTCAAAGCTCATAATAATTTTTGGTCTTGTTCATACTGTGGTAAGTGCGGGTTCCTCATCTAATGAGGAGTGTGAACCAGAGGGATCTGTTCTTGGAGTGACCCTCTCATCAGTTTGCGTCGCGCGTTTGATAGACCACTCAATCTCCTACCTCTAGTGTGGTCAGTCGGACACCCTAAGTCGTTCGCTGCAATTCTCAGTTTGTATATTGACGGAGTGGCCGCTTGGGGGATGAGGACTAGTATGCTGGTTGCTTTTCCAGTGGAGGAAGTTCCATCCAGAGGTGGTCAGCTTATGACTGTGAGTCGGTAGATGCTTCAGATATCAGGGCCCTAGACATAGGTCTCGGGGTGAAGCTTTCGCGTAGTCAAAACTCATCGGACGTGGCGCGAGTTTGGTTCGATTTAAGTCCACAATGACGGATGGGGACAACCTAAATTTCCTTGTTGTGGTACCGCCTCTGAAGGATTCATTTTTGTTGTGATGGGTATGAAGGTCGTGTATCCTTGTTGTCGTCTTAGTTTATGGGAGTTCCTCATGGGCCTTAAAGAGGTTCAGAAAACCCATATTCATGTAAAGGCAGCAGGCGGGCTCTGTAAACCATCTTGTGGGTCGCTTAGGAGTAGAAATTGTACTCGTTTTGGGGATGATCTCGTCCTGTGGAATTAACATGTGCATGTCCAGTTTGCCGCTAATTTTATGGGTTTTTGCTATCAACACCATCTTATGTGGTTGAGTGTGGTCCACTATGGGAATTTTCAGTGCAGGTCGACCTGTGTTGGTGGGTTTTTGAGGAAGATTTTAGTTTGTATCGCTCAAAGTAAACTGGGAATTCCCGCGTGGGTTCCGTGGTATTAGGAAATTCTAAAATGGTGGGGAGACCCAGTGAGGGTCTTGCCGATCTCCCCTCTTGTATTGGTTAAACATAGGGTGTTGAAGGGTCAAGCCAGTGTTAGAGTTGTTTGGGTTTGTGAGTCGTTTTGGTTTGGAGAACCAATCTTGGACAAGAATCCTAATATGGGGGGAGACCACAATAGGATGAACTTGGGTAATGGGTCGCTTGACAAGTGTTCTTAGAGATCTCGAGCGGCCCCGATAATCCCTATGTTAAGGGTCAGGGTGTTTCATGTTATAGTAATGTTTGGAAGTGAATTTCTTATTGCTAGTTGTTTTGCTTGGTGATTTTGGTTTTGAGATCCTTGGAGTTTCAAGTCATGGGTGTTTTGAATGCCCAGTCTTCAGGCGATTGAGGTTTTGTTTTAAGTGTCATCATGGTCTCGCTTGGAACCCTTGGTTGACCTCATCTTCTATAACTTTATGGGGGTAGAAAGCGTCATGGTGGGGAGAATTGTCACACCCGGATATCTGTAGTAATTTTTTTTCTTTTTATTTTTATTTTTTTGTTTTTATTGGCTTTAAATTTTCTTTGTTGAGGTGTGGGCCGAACCCACCGAGAGTTTTTTCATTTTGCTGATAAGTGAGTGTTTTGGCACGGTAATGTCTAGCACGTGCGCAAGGCACGGTTGAAGCCGTGTGGCTTCTCCAGACCACCTTGTGGCTTGCTCGGTGCGTGGCTAATTAATTTGTTGATCGGATAAAAGTTTAATTGAACCCTAAAAATGCAATTATTATAGAGCTGTCCAAAATTATATTAATAACAATAATATGATTAAGGTTATTATTGTTATTATTATTATTATTATTATTATTATATTGGTTAAAATTTTAATTAGGTTATTATTATTCTTTTTATTTCAACTAATATTAAATTTGGTTGTAATATTAAATTGTGGTCGCAAAGATAAAATTATATTTTGTGTTGTTTTAATAATAATATTATTATTATTATTAAGATTATTATTATTATTATTATAATTTTTATTTTTTTAGATTGGTTTGGCATTTTTTGGATTTATTTCACCTTGTTTTCTTCTCCTTCTTATTCATTTATTTCTTTCCCTTTTATTTTGTTTATTTTTTATTTCTTTTCATTTCTTTTTTTTCTCTTACTTCCCCTTTCCCCCGTTAGGCCAAGCCTTCCCCCCTCTCCCCGTTTTTGTGTTGCGCTCCTTCCCCCTGCAACCCTAACCGCTGCACCCCCATTCTCCTTGCTCCCTCCGGCCGGCACCCTCCCTTCCTCCCCGCGGACTGCCACGCCCCGGCACCCAACCCTCGAGCCGCCCTCGCTAGCCCTTGCGCCTCTCCCCTCAACCGCGTGTTACCACCTCCCTTGCCAGACCGCCCATCTCAATCTCCTCCGGTGACATGCACCCGGACCGGTGCCCTCCTCTCTACCTGCTACCTCACGCCACCCGGCAGCGTGTCCCGCACCAAACCAGTGTCTCCCCAGCTTGCCTCGCGCGCCGCCAGCGACCCGCACCGCCTCCTCCTTTCGTCGGCCACTGCTCCCATGGTCGGACCCCTTTCCAGCTAGGCCGGTCGACACCCTCCCTCCTCACCAGACACCCTTGGTCACACCCCCTTCTTCTTCTGACGAGACTCTAGCCGGTGCGGCACCTTCCGGCACCATATATCTTGCTTGGATAGCTCTCAGACTCCTCACCGTAGGGTTTAATTGTGTTGTTTGTGGTGTGTTTGGCATGCGGCGGGAGTTTCGCGCCAAGCTAATGAGGTTTCCTACATTCCAAGGTAGGTGGTTCCGCGCATGCGTATTACTTGATAAATTCATTTGCTTATTTAATTAACTTAGCATGTTTATTAATTAGTTAGTTTGGTAAAAATTTGATTTTACTTAAGGTTTAGTGTGTTTTGACGTGTTTAGTAGTGTGTTGCAAGATATGAGTATGTTTTTGTGAAATCAATGTTCAAATGATTATTAGTTTTTTTTAAATAAAATTGTGTAGTTAATTTTTTAGGGCGTGCAAAGGGTGTAGTTGTTGTTTTAGTGTTGCGTCTGTTTGTGTTTAGTCAGAAATGACATTTGAAAGAGTTTTTGGTGTTTAATGTCATGCGGAAAATCTGGAAATTGTTTGGAAAATGTTTCTGGAAGTTCGTTTAATTATAGAAATGATCTTTTTAACTGTGCGGGTGGTTTCTTTAATCGTGTGTGTGATGCAGATTGAGTTCCTGAGGTGGCGTTGTGTGCATTTGGTTATGTGAGGGGGGTTTGGGTCGGTCTAGTGTGTAAAACATTGTTTTCCTCTCAAAAATTTATTTATGAAAAATTTGGGTTGTTTTATTAAATAATTATTAAGGGTGAAAAATTGTTTTGGTTAAATTGTGTGAATATTTTTTTGTGCTTAAAGTTGTACGACGTGTGTGTAATTTTTTTAATAAATTCTGTTAGTGGCGTGTTAGATAATGAAAGTGATTTATTTGACTATGCAGTTGTTTTAATTGGTTTTGTAACTTATGCAGATTTAGCTTTGAGAAATTGTTTGTGGTCATCTTATTTCAAATGGATTTTGTGTGTGCAAATGGTGGTTTTGGCGTGTGTAATGTCTTGTTTGGTTTGAGTATGTGATTATGACATAAGACTTGAACTCTGAACCACATGAGCACAAAGCGGGAAGCTCGGGTAGCTAGAAGGGTAGACTAGACTAGTGGGATAGTGTTCCGGAGGTGACTTGACCCAGTTTCACTTGCAAGACTGACGATTGCAACACTAACTAAACATATGCTTTTCTGAGGGTCATGGTCTTCTAAGCCACATTTTCTGAGGGTGGTGGCCTTCTAAGCCACGTTTTCTAAGGGTCGTGGCCTTCTAAGCCACGTTTCACCAAGACACGAAGATCTAGGGGACCAAGCTGGCTAACACCCACGAGGCCTCTCCCATATTTTGTGCTCATTGGTTACTTTACGCTCATTAGTGTGAAACATTTGTTACTTTAAAAAATGAGTGTGTGTGTTTCAATTTAAGTTGTTCCATTTGAAACTGTTTTATTTAATTCCGTTTTCTTTTAAACTGTTCAAGCATTTTTTTCTTTTCTTTAGTTAATATTGTAAATGTATTTTTCATTTAATAATTATGCGAGGAATCTTTTCTTGGTGGCATCTTATTGGGCTGTTAGCTCACACCCTACATACACCTTTGGGTGTATGTAGATTCTGTTTCTTTTGTATTTCAGGTCGAGGCATCGGGCTTAGCGATGATGGTTCGAGTTGTATTGGTTTCCCCGTGCAGGTTGGTGGCGGCGGCTTGGGGATGTGACTCCTCATGTCGCACGGAGGTTTGTGTTGGAGTTTTGGTTTTTCCTTGATTTAGTCTCTTTTGGGTTTTTAGTTCAAGTTATTAACTTTAAAATCTGAACTTGGTACAAGGTTCTGTTTGGTTGTCTGTTTTTAGTTTCAATTTGTCTTATCTTGTTATTTGTTTTATATTTATTGGTTCGGGTAAATCGTTCCCAAGTTTTATTTTTGATACCCGGGTACCTGTGCCAGCCTGTGGGGATCGGGAACGCCCCTCGGGCCTTGCCGCAGATCGGGTCGGGCGCCGGGTCGGATGAAAACCCAGCCTGGTTCTTGACAAAATGGTTTCAGAAGAGGTTTTTTTCTTGTTATTTCGGGTGTCAGGTAGATCAGATATAGGATTGTCAGTACTCGAGTGGTAGGTGCAGGAAGAGCATCGTGAACTCTTGTTCATTCTAATCCTCGAGTAAACCAGTGGTAGTCTGGGATTTATGTTTTCAGTTTTGTTCTGTGTGGATGGGGGATGAAAATAGGAGTAAACCGGTAATGCGCGCGGTCTCACATGGAGTAGTGACTCATGTGATGCCCGAGAGTACGGTTCGACACTCCTAGTGGTTGGTGCTTGCCTAGGGCATGGTCTGCTAAACCATGTAGCCAGGTTATACATGACCACTAGTCCTCCACCCAGGTGATTTAATGTTTGTGATATCTTGCTTCAATTTTGGGATTGGCGCGAAATTGTTTTCCTTTAAAAAGGGAGGCGGACTTTGGTGCTGCTCTTATTTTATTTTGGTGTGCGGTTGGCATGATATTTGGGGTGTGTTTCTTTGGGACCTTGCTTTTGGAATTTGGTGTTGATTTGTCGAATTTGAATTTCTAAAAGAACGTCTTGGGTTATTAGAAATTGAAGTGAGTTATTTTTGAAATGGGAAGTGTTTTTAAAATATGTATTGAATTTTTGAAATGGTTTGGAAAAATGTATTTTCAGAATATTGGGAATGTTTTGTTTTGAAAGCGAAAGATCCTTGTTTCTCTTCCAGTGGTATTCCTATGGGTGCTCTCATGTGCATGTGGAAGTGATTAATGGATAGTTGGTGGATTGTGTGGATGGGTGCTTGGGTGGCACAGAATTTCAAATCTGCGAGGCATCTAGGAATATCAGTGGTGAGTGATTGATTTTAAAAGCTGCATCTTGTTTCCTAAAAAGTGGGGTTTTCTCTCAAATGGGTTTTTGTGCTTAAATGGTTTTGGAATTGGAAAATGGTTTTGAGTCCGGAGTGAAAGCGATGAGTTCAAAACAGCTGTTGGGTTTTATTGTACTATGCTTGGTTTTTCAAGCGGGTGTTTTTATTGAAGAATGAATTGATGTTTTAAATTGAAATTGTTTGATTTTCATCTAGTATATGGATGTTTTTTTTGTGATGTGTTTGGATTTGTGGAAGACTGTTTTGTGTTCTTGTTCGGGATATTCCCCGTAGAAACGTCTCATGGGTTTCCAGCAGGTCTCTCGGTTCTTGGTCCGGCCCAGACTCTCAATGGAGTGGTAGAGTTGGGTTCTGCTTGGTTGTGTCGGCTTTTTGTAGATGTTGAGGTCGAGTGGGTATTTTTGAATGCTTTGCGAAGTTGGGAGTGTCTCTGGTTTTTGAGGAACTCTGAATGTTGTGTGGGTGTAAGTTGTCTCGAGTGTGTTTGGAGGAGCGAGACTACATGAGCAAATGGTGATCGATCTATTTTTGTTGCGAATGGGGATGTCGTGAGCGATCCTCAAGAATAGCCTCATCCCGCGGTCGTATATAAGGAAGTGAAGGTGAGGGAAAGTAATGGATCTCGTAGGTGTTCGACCGGTCGACAAGCGGTGAAGGAGGTATGTCAACCTTTCTAATGAACTGGTTTCATGTTCCCCATAGTTTGTGTCAAAAAAATCGGTTCAAATATCGTAAAAAAATTTGGTCTTGTTCATACTATGGTAAGTGTGGGTTCCTCATCTAATGAGGAGTGTGAACCAAAGGGATTTGTTCTTGGAGTTCCCCTCTCGTCAGTTTGCACCGCGCGTTTGACAGACCGCTCAATCTCCTACCTCCATTGTGGTAAGTTGGACACCCTAAGTCGTTCGCTGCAATTCTAAGTTGGTATGTTGACGAAGTGACTGCTTGGGGGACGAGGAGTAGTATGCAGGTTGCTTTTCCAGCGGAGGAAGTTTCAGTCAGAGGTGGTCAGCTAATGACTGTGAGGCGGTAGATGCTTCAGACATCAGGGCACCAGCCATAGGTCTCGGGGTGAAGCTTGTGCGTAGTCAAAACTCATCGGACGTGGCGTGAGTTTGGTCCGACTTAAGTCCGCAATGACAGATGGGGACAACTTAAATTTCCTTGTTGCAGTTTCGCCTCTGAAGGATTCATTTTTTTTGTGATGGGTATGAAGGTCGTGTATCCTTGTTACAGTCTTATTTTATGAGAGTTCCTCATGGGCCTTAAAGAGGTTCGGAAAACCCGTATTCTTGTAAAGCCAGCAGGCGGGCTCTGTAAACCATCTCGTTGGTCGCTTAGGAGTCGAAATTGTACTTGTTTTGGGGATGATCTCGTCCTGTGGAATTAACACGCGCCTGTCCAGTTTTCTGCTAAGTTTATGGGTTTTTTCTATCAACACCATCTTATGTGGTTGAGTGTGGTCCACTATGGGAATTTTCAGTTTAGGTTGACCTGTGTTGATGGGTTTGTGAGGAAGGGTTCGGTCTGTATCGCTCAAGTAAACTGGAAATGCCCGCGTGGGTTCCATGGTGTTAGGAAATTTTAAAATGGTGGGGAGACCCAGTGCGGGTCTCGCTGATCTCCCCTCTTGTGTTGGTTAAACATAGGGTGTTGAAGGGTCAAGCGAGTGTTAGAGTTGTCTGGGTTTGTGAGTCATTTTGGTTTGGAGAACCAATCTTGGACAATAACCCTAATATGGGGGGGAGACCATCATAGGACGAACTTGGGTAATGGGTAGCTTGACGAGTGTTCTTGGAGATCTCGAGCGGCCCCAATAATCCCTATGTTAAGGGTCAGGGTGTTTCATGTTGTGGTTATGTTTGGAAGCGAATTTCTTATTGCTGGTTGTTTTGCTTGGTGATTTTGGTTTTGAGATCCTTGGAGTTTCAAGTCATGGGTTTTTTGAATATCCAGTCTTCGAGCGATTGAGGTTTTGTTTTAAGTGTCATCATGGTCTCGCTTGGAACCCTCGGTTGACCTGGTCTTCTGGGACTTTCTGGGGGAAGAAAGTGTCATGGTGGGGAGAATTGTCACACCCGAACATCTGTAGTAATTTTTTATTTTTATTTTTATTTTGTAAATTTTATTGGCTTTAAATTTGATTTGTTGAGGTGTGGGACGAACCCACCGAGAGTTTTTGCATTTCGCTGATAAGCGTGTGTTTTGGCACGGTAATGTTTGGCACGTGCACAAGGCATAGTTGAAGTCGTGTGGCTTCGACAGACCATCTTGTGGCTTGCTCGGTGCGCGGCTAATTAATTTTTTGATCGGATAAAAGTTTAATGGAACGCTAAAAATGCAATTATTTTACAGTTGTCCAAAATAATATTAATAACAATAATAGGATTAAGGTTATTATTATTATTATTATCTTGGTTAACAATTTAATTAGGTTATTATTATTCTTTTTATTTCAACTAATATTAAATTTGGTTGTAATATTAAATTGTGGTCGCAAAGATAAAATTATATTTTGTGTTGTTTTAATAATAATAATATTATTATTATTATTATTAAGATTATTATTATTATTATTATTATTATCATTTTTATTTTTTTTAGATTGGTTTGGCATTTTTTTTGGATTTATTTCATCTTATTTTCTTCTCTTTCTTATTCATTTATTTCTTTCCCTTTTATTTTGTTTATTTTTTTTTATTTTTTTTCATTTCTTTTTTTTTCTCTTGCTTCCCCTTTCCCCCATCGTGCCAGGCCTTCACCCCTCTCCCCGTTTTTGCACTGCACTCCTTCGGCCCTGCAACCCTAGTCGTCGCACCCCCATTCTCCTTGCTCCCTCCAGCCGGCACCCTTCCTTCCTCCCGACGGACTGCCTCGCCCCGACGCCCAACCCTCGAGCCGCCCTCGCTAGCCCTTGTGCCTCTCCCCTCAGTCGCGCGTTACCTCCTCCCTCGCCGGACCGCCCCTCTCAATCTCCTCCGGTGACACGCACCCGGACCGACGCCCTCCTCTCTACCTGCTTCCTCGCACCACCCTGCAGCACGCCCCACACGGAACCAGTGCCTCCCCGGCTTTCCTCGCACGCCGCCAGTGACCTGCACTGCCTCCTCCTTTCGCTGGCCCCTCCTCCCATGGTCGGACCCCTTTTCGGCTAGGTCGGTCGGCACCCTCCCTCCTCACCGGACACCCTTGGCCTCACCCCCTTCTTCTTCTGACGAGGCTCTAGCCGGTGCGGCATCTTCCGGCACCATATATCTTGTTCAGATAGCTCTCAAACTCCTCGTCGCAGGGTTTAATTGTGTTGTTTATGGTGCATTTGGCATGCGGCGGGAGTTTCGCGCCAAGCTCACGAGGTTTCCTACATTCCGAGGTAGGTGGTTTCGCGCATGCGTATTAATTGCTAAATTCATTTGCTTATTTAATTAACTTAGCATGTTTATTAATTAGTTAGTTTAGTGCAAATTTGATTTTACTTAAGGTATAGTGTGTTTTGACGTGTTTAGTAGTGTGTTGCATGATATGAGTATGTTTTTGTGAAATCAATGTTGAGCTGATTATTAGTTTTTTTTAAAGAAAATTGTGTAGTTAATTTGTTAGGGCGTGCAAATGGTGCAGTTGTTGTTTTAGTGTTGCGTCTGTTTGCGTTTAGTCAGAAATGACATTTGAAAGAGTTTTTGGTGTTTAATATCATGCGGCATATCTTAAAAAATTTTGGAAAATGTTTATGGCAGTTCGTTTAATTATAGAAATGGTCTTTTTAACTATGCAGGTGGTTTCTTTAATCGCGTGTGTGATGCAGATTGAGTTCCTAAGATGGCGTTGTGTGCGTTTGGTTATGTGAGGGGGGGTTGGGTCGGTCTAGTGTGTAAAACATTGTTTTCCTCTAAAAAAATTATTTATGAAAATTTTGTGTTGTTTTATTAAATAATTATTAAGGGTGAAAAATTGTTTTGGTTAAATTGTGTGAATATTTTTTTGTGCTTAAAGTCATGCGACGTGTGTGGAATTTGTTTAATAAATTCTGTTAGTGGCGTGTTTGATAATGAAAGTGATTTCTGTGAGTGTGCAGTTGTTTTAATTGGTTGTGTAACTTATGCAGATTTAGCTTTGAGATATTTTTAGTGTGCATCTTATTTCAAATGGCTTTTGTGTGTGCAAATGGTGTTTTTGGCGTGCGTAATGTCTTGTTTGGTTTAAGTATGTGATTATGACATAGGACTTGAACTCTGAACCACTTGAGCACAAAGCGGGAAGCCCGAGTAGCTAGGAGGGTAGACTAGACTAGTGGGGTAGTGTTCCGGAGGTGACTTGACTCGGTTTCACTTGCAGGACTGACGATTGCAACACTAACTAAACATATGCTTTTCTGAGGGTCGTGGCCTTCTAAGCCACATTTTCTGAGGGCCGTGGCCTTCTAAGCCACGTTTCACCGAGACACGAAGATCTAGGGGCCCAAGCTAGCTAACACCCACGAGGCATCTCCCATATTTGGTGCTCATTGGTTACTTTACGCTCATCAGTGTGACACATTTATTACTTTAAAAAGTGAGTGTGTGTGTTTTAATTTAAGTTGTTCTATTTGAAACTGTTTTCTTTAATTCCGTTTTCTTTTATAAATTGTTCAAGCATTTTTTTTTCTTTTTTTTAGTTAATATTGCAAATGTATTTGTCATTTAATAATTATGTGAGGAATCGTTTCTCGGTGGCATCCTACTGGGCTGTTAGCTCACACCCTACATACACCTTTGAGTGTATGTAGACTCTGTTTCTTTTGTATTCCAGGTCGAGGCATCGGGCTTAGCGATGATGGTTCGAGTTGTATTGGTTTCCCCGTGCAGGTTGGTGGCGGCGGCTTGGGGATGTGACTCCTCATGTCACACGGAGGTTTGTGTTGGAGTTTTGGTTTTTCCTTAACGTAGTCTCTTTTGGGTTTTTAGTTCAAGTTGTTAACTTTAAAATCTGAACTTGGTATAAGGGTCTGTTTGGTTATATGTTTTTAGTTTCAATTTTTTTAGCTTGTTGTTTGTTTTATATTTATTGGTTCGGGTAAATCGTTCCCAAGTTTTATTTTTGATACCCGGGCACTTGAGCCAGCCCGTGGGGATCGGGAACGCCCCTCGGGCCTTGCCACAGACCGGGTCGTGTGCCGAGTCGGATGACGACCCGACCTGGTTCGTGACATGGAGACTCATAAGAATTGAGACTTCTCTTCGTGAAGTTTGAACTTTGTGATCTAGGGTAAAGGAAATCATGAGGAGTAGTCTACTGATAGGAACACCATATGTTTTGGATGCCATTCGATGTTTCTATCTACAAGCATGTGTATCAGTCTCTTGAATTGAGAACATTATCAATGTGCATCATTCGATCACGTACTTTGATGTAAGATGTAAACAATGAAATTTATGTTGTGGCAAGGTAGCATGCATCAAGTGCGTCATTGGTAGTATGATATTGATTGAATGATCAAGACAATATTTGTTGCTTCAGAAAGGAAGAAGATATCTCTAACCACTTGAATATGATGGTAATACCTTGACCAAATCCATGACCATGGTAGATAAAGACAAGTCCAACCAATACAATTAAAAAAACAAAGCATCAATGGATAATTAAATAGAGTATACATTCTGTTTTATAAGATATCATGAGACAAAGAGATTATATTACACGGTAAGTGTTTAGAGGTGGTTCTTGTAGTAATGATTTATCCTTGTCACTTTAAGGGTCATGATGTGTTACTGAATATCACTATTGGTCAATGAGTATGACTCACTTCTATTGAGATAAGAGTCTAGAGGGTCATACAGAAAGTGTACCAACAAGTTTCACTAATTTGAATGAATTGGAGTTTCGGATTTAGTGGGGCCCACGTGTGGGGGCTAGCGAACGTCTGAGTGTGAACAATCACTTATAAATTAATTAAGTTATATTATTTTAGCTTATAATAATAATAATAATAATAATAATAATAATAATAATAATAATAAAATTTATTTCTCAAGGTATTCACAAGTTATCCAATTATAAAAATGAATATGAGAGAATATTATTTTTTGAAATAACATTACTCATTCAAGGTTCGTTAAATAATTACAGGGGGAACAAACCAAGTTAATGGCTTGTGTTTCATCACATGACACATGAGAGTTTCATAAGTTAGTGATGAAATATTTTTTATAATTACGATGTGTTAATTAAGTCACAAATGGTGTTACATGTTGGTTTTTGGGTTAACTCTTTTTAAGGGGTTAAAATGAAATTTTTAAGGAGTTTAACCTAAGTGTTTAAACCATTTTAAGACCCAAAATTTGGGTGAGTAGCTTGTTGCTCGGATTTCTCTCTTTCCACTTCATCTCTCAAGGTTTAGAGAGAGAAACTGAAAGGAAGAACAAGATCTGATCAATTTCATTGAATGAATCGATCACATGTTCTTTTTAATCAAAGACACATCGTGAAGCACTCGATCATTTTGTACTAACGCACGACGATCACAAAATGGTGTTCCATGAGATTTGGGTGCATGTTTCGATGACCTAGAGGGATCCTATCTAGGATTCTTGAACTCTACAATGTCCCAACACCGACCGACACACCCCGACATCGAACGCACGAATGAGGTACTGTTCATTTAATTCTTCATACTTAAATTCAATTACAGACATGAATCCCCAACAACTCAACTCAACATGCCATGCCAAGAAGATAAGTTAACAGATCTAGTGATTTCAACTATGCTACAAACTTTAAAATATCTAGTGATTTCAACTAGATCCGTGGGGTCAGATTGAGCAGGTTGATTTTTCTGGACACCGGACTCTGGGACAAGGTTAGCCATCAGCAGCCAGTCGTGCTGGGCGCGGGGCCGGGCCTGTTTTAATTGAACACGCAATGGACAGTCAGCAAACCATCCTCCTAGGGTTTCTCAGTTCCTGCTATGTCGATCTCCCGAATGACCGAGCGACAGAGGAGTAAGTTGACTTCCGGATTTTCCCCTTCCGCGCCGGATGTCGAGGTTGTCTGGTAAAGATGACAACGGAGGACCAAGCAATTCAAAGCGGCGGAGGATCCCAGCTCGACGCCCATGTCAAGGCGATGATCGCAGACCCAAAGGAGCAGAGCATGGATTCGAGGAACAAAAAGTGAACCAGGTTATTACGAAGGAAGAAGTCTCGGGAGAGGAACAGCTGAAAAATGACAGTCGAGAAGCCAACATCAGGATGCAGTCTAAAATAGTTTGGGACCGCAGACCCGCGGTATCTGGCATCGAGGCTTCTTCTGTTATTCTTAAAAGAAGCGGGGAGTTTTCCTTTTCCGTTTCCCTCGTCGATCCTGAAGTTCTTGATTGCCCCATCTGTTTGGAGCCATTAAGCGTCCCAGTCTACCAGGTTCCTTTCTTCGCCTGCAACTTAACCCATCTTCATTCATTATTTTCCTTCGCTTGAATGTTTAGGCATAGATGCTGTTGAATAATGTTTTTTCCCAACTGGGATCCTTTAACATATGTCGTTCGGTACAATTGAAAACCATGGTGGCTTAAATTATATCATACTATTTTTGATAAGATGTTTTCACTGCTGCAAAGAATTCTTTGACCTTAGGTTTTAGATATCCTTGTCCTTTAGACAGATTGTAGCACATCATTATTTCCGGTTGATCAAATCGTGGATGAGTGGACCTTTATGGTCTCTTGTTTTCTGAAATTATGTACTTGTTGACTGCTCTCATTGGTTTTATGAAAGCTGTGAAAATTACTAAGTTTATGTTTATTTGTATGTTTGATCTGTATATATATATAGAGATAGAGAGAGAGATAATAATCTCTATTTGAATTGGGGATTGCACTTTGCTATTAAAATCATTTTATGATTTTATGATTTCATTTTATATGCATCATTTTAGAAAATTACTTTTAATATTTTAGATTTTTACTGTTTTTAATTCCACAATTCATAGCTCTGTTTTTGCATCCTTTCATGGCATGATATACATGACGGACTGCTCTTTGTCATTCAGTGCCTGAATGGCCATACAACTTGATGTCAGTGCCGCTTAAATCTAAAATATAAATGTCCCTCATGCAATCTCCCCATTGGCTACTATAATTACTGTTGGGCCATTGAGAGGGTCCTTGAATCTATCCAAATGCCGTGCCCGAATAAGAAGCATGGATGCAAGGCAACTCTTAAATTCACTGACTGCAACTTCGGCAATCATGAAAGGATATGTGACCATTCACTGACTGCAACTTCTTGGGGTCCTCGGAGGAGTTATCAAAGCACATGTTAAGTAGCCACCCACTTTACTTTTGGCAATCCCTCGGTGCCTCTTTCCATAAATCTTTTTGATCAATTCATGGTGCTTAAAGGGAAAGACAAGGGTGACCTCTTTATCCTCAGGAACAGTGATGTGCCTCTTGTGAATATGCTAGCAGTGACCCGTTTCTGTTCCAACCCAATGAAGGTTGAAGTGTCGTATGAGCTTATGTTCAAAATTGGTGATGGCAGCATCACATTGCGCTTGACAACTAAGAATTCTTTTGAGCCGGGCAAGGATCTGAGCTTCAGTGGGTTTGTTTTAGTGCCAAAATGCTTTACAACTCCAAGTCGTTATCTAAAATTGGAGCTTCAGATATGGAACGATGTTGTTTGAATCATGTTCATCCTAAATGCTGTCATTGATGCGGGTTTTAGTATTTATGGATCTTCTTTCCGGCCTGCTGGTTTAACATGATTATTGTCTATAAATTTTGTGGGTTGTCGGGCAGAGGCCTCCCAAGTCCATTGAATTTATTTATACTGTATCAAGGTTTCCTGTTGTCTGCATCGTGAAATGTGATATCTGTACTGTATGCCTCTGCAGCTGCTTTGTTTGGATTTTCAGTTAAGTCTGATGTGATTGGTCTTTTAATTCTCTATAGAGAATTTGTATTTTATTTGGATTTTCAGTTCTATATGACTGCCTTTTTAATTCTTGATGGAACATTTGTAATTTTGTGGCATTGTTCCTGAATTGATTCTTGGAACATGTTAATTTTTTCCTCTAAAATGACAACGGCTCATTCACACGCACCTATTGAATGATTGAAATATTACTCATCTCATCGCAAATATGCATGCATATATACAACTAGGAGTATAAAAGTTTATGGAATTTGATCATATGCTTCCTACATTTCATATTGTTGTTCATTGTCATATTTTTGGTAGATCATTTCAACATTGGTATGTCCAATAGATATGTTATCTATTATCACCTGATTACTGATGAAGTTAATGAGAACATTCCAATCCTTTGTTATTGTAGTGGTCCTACCCAACCAAACTCATAGTTAAACACGGTGCGTGGTGTGGCATACAAGTTTTCAAAAATATTTCCAAATCATAACCTAAATTAAATCAAAATAACACAAATTAAATTCAATTGTTAATTATCTCAATCAATCCATAATAAAATGAATAACCTTAGAGAATCTAAATATTAAAATCATCATCAATGGAAAGTTCATTTGGTGCTAAACCCTTTCTCATATATTTTCGAATCCATCACTTCACATAATTCTTCTCATCAATAACTTGTGTGTTTTGTATCATATGATTTGGAAGAAGTTTCTATGTTTGATTTTGAACTGGAATTCTATTTAGGCATTGCAACTTCGCGGTTTTAGCATATTCATCATGTGTTAAACCTTCAATTCCCTCGTCATCCAATGTGAGGTTATTATTGACATTATTGTCCTTCCAATCAGCCATTCATTGTTGTCATTAATTATGTCACGAATTTGAGGCCAATGATTTAATACATGATTATATTTGATGCATACCAAATCGGTTAGCTTTTGTTGAGTTGGCTTATTCATTTTTACAAATGTTATAAAGTTTATAATAATAAATAAAATGCATTAAAAGTTTAACTTACTTGCCCAAATGTGATCCAATTTATCTCACACCCCAATGCGATGTCAGGTTAAAAACCTTTAAAACAAAATTTTGCAAGTTTGGGGTTAAAAGATCCAAACATAAGCCATTTCATCTAATGGAATTGCAAATAGATCCTCAATGTAATGGCCCGGACCTCTCCGGTCTATTACTTTGTGAAAATGTGGCGTTGGAGGTGTTGCAGGAGGTCAAGGTGACTTATCCCCAACACTTTGCCAAATTTCCAGTTCTGTGAACAGTGTTTTCAGTTTTATGAACAGTATCGGTAGGTGAACAGTGTTTCTATCGGTGAGGTTCCGTGAACAGTGTTTCTATCGGTGAGGTTCTATCGGTGGACTTCTAACGGTAGACTTGAACAGTGTTTCCAGAACGGTAAACTTCTAACGGTGACCTTATAACGGTAGACTTAAACAGTGTTTTCAGAACGGTAACCTTCTAACGGTGACCTAACGGTAGACTTGAACAATGTTTCCAGAACGGTAACCTTCTAATGGTGACCTTATAACGGTAGACTTGAACAGTGTTTCTAGAACGGTAACCTTCTAACGGTGACCTTATAACGGTAGACTTGAATAGTGTTTCCAGAACGGTAACCTTCTAACGGTGACCTTCTAACGGTGGACTTGAACAGTGTTTCCAGAACGGTAACCTTCTAACGGTGACCTTCTAACGGTAGACTTGAACAATGTTTCCAGCTTCCTACAGTTTCGCCCCTTTGACGTTTCCTTTGACGTAAAATACATTTAAAGCCTTGTTTTAAGGACTCTTAAGGCCGATTCAAATGCCATAAATCCTATATTAATTATTCCTAAGGTCGGGATGTATTTACTTGGTCAAACCGCGTGGGTTAATGCGATCCGTTTTTAATGGAGAATTAACCTGATCTTAAACCGTCGCCCCATTAAATCTTCAAAAAGGGACAATATATCATTCTCCCTTGTTCTTTTCGTTTGTTCTCAGCTAAGAGACGCTAGAACCTTTCAATCATTCCCGTAGGAGTTGCACAATCAATCTTTACTCCTAGGATTGGTTCTGCTCTATTTTGGATGCAACCGAACTGTGTTGGTCAATCTTCCCAATAAGGTATGTTTTATTGTCGTTCCTATGGGGATCATCTTCTCTTGTTTCTCCCTTCCATATTATACCATGTAATTTCCAAGATTCTAATGAGTTTTTCTTGGGGTTGGTTGGTACTGTCGTATCGTGGAATCCTCCGGTGGATGCAGTTGTCGTGAGAGGAGGATTGTGACCCGTTGTGTGGATAAAGGACGTCAAGAACTCTTCGAGGTAGGGGATTCATGGCTTCTCTAATTGTATATGTGCAATCGTAGAATTGACATGATTTAGTCCTTTGGATCACAATGAAATTGACATAATTAAATACTTGAACCGGATTAAAAGAATTGGTTGATCGTATGTTGTTGCTTTATATCGTGATAACGGTTTGCCTCATGTTTTTCTAGATAGAGTGATATCTATGATTTCTTTGATTTGTTGTTCGTTCATGATAGAAATTGATAATGAACGTAAAACCGAAATTAATTGTTAATTAATTGGCTAAAGATAAAGATGCATGTAAATTAATCTGGTTATTGCCGTTGTTGTAGTTGTTCTAATTTGAGGATAATCAAATTAGGGAAGTAAGCATGGTTATTTAATTGTGATAGCTTACTGATTAGGTATCCCGTAATTGGAACCTATGCATAACAAATCTGCTAATTCAATATGGATTAAAGAACAAATTGTGTGAGAATTTCTAAAAGGGTTCTGAGTTACCCTCTTGTTTGTTAAAGGGTCAAGAGCCCATGATGTGATGTTTGTTTTCCTGCTGCTTGTGATGTAATGTGAGCCTGGATGGATGTTGTGATGTGTGGAGGCATGGGGACTTGTGGTTGTGGCAGTGGATGACACCTAGGGTGGCGAGATGCATCAGCTTATGCATGTGGGTGTCGGGGAGGACACCAGGGGTGATGGAATGGGATGGATGTGGTTGCTGGATGCTTGTGGATTCTTTGAATGTTTATTTGCTTTGCTTTTCCCCACTGCTCAAGGCAGCTGGTCTTGCTTACCCTTCTTCCAAAGGAGGCGAAGACGCGCAGGGTATGCCACGTGCTTTCTGTGTTTAGCCTCTCGAGGGAGAATGAGTCTATGCTCTTTCTATAGGCGGCAAAGACTCGACGGGTAGTATATCTACTCACCGTGTTGAGCCTCCTTTGTGTTCAGAAGCATATGATGCTTTTCTAGAATGCCTGGGAATATGGAAAAGTAATTCTGTAATGAATGTTTGATTAAATGGTGAAAATCCACGGGGATGGGGATACTAGAATTTAAAGGTGATGTGAATCTTAAAAAGGAGCAGTTGATTTTGAATGTGATGCCAATTCAGTTTAATGTGGAATTGTTCATGCTTAATTAATGTTTAAAGAATTAATTAATGTACAGTGGAATTGATAAAATGAGAACGGAGTAATCTAATAAAGCTCTTCAAATGTTTGTGTGCTTATATGATACCTAGTCTTAGAAGTAGCAGCCTGGAGTCTGAGAGACGTTAGCTGTAGTTGTATCTAAAACTAGGTAATGCCCATAGTGTGGATGTGAGTTATATATATATTCTGTACTTTTTGTGTTTCTATACGCTACTCCACCCTGTCGGTAAGGGCAACTGACACCCCGGGGATTCTGAGCCCTGGGGGGTGTTTTCCCCAACATTCTGATGGGAGGTCGAATGACTGACTACCCCCTTTTGGCCTCGCTCTCTTCTCTTGGTAGATACATGTGCCAATAGACACAACTGTTAGTTTCCCCATATATGTGTGTAGAGGGCTGTAATGGCTTGTGGTTATTTCACACACATATATTCTGGATATAGTATCCTATGGACTACTATAGGTGTAATGTGTATAGGCTGTCATGGCTTGAGGATCCCTACTCGGTGTAGGGGCTATAATGGCTTGAGGTATAATACTCGATGTATGATACACATTATGCGGGCTGTGGTGGCTCCCGGAACATACCTGGTTACTGTTGGTTGTGAGGAGGGTGCGGTGCTTCGCCGAGGTGTCTGCGGGCAAGCCTTTGTGGTGCACGAGGTGCAGATTGTGGAGCTTAGCCCAGGTGTCTGCGGACAAGTCTTTGGAGAGAGAAGCACAAGACGTATGTCGTTGGGGCAAAGCGGCAAACCAGTGAGGAAGTAGTAGCGGGGTACCCTTGATATTCTTTACTATATTCTATATTCTATATTCTTTACTATATTCTTGGGGAGGATCCTACTGAGTATACTGTTATACTCACCCTATGTATATATAAACTGTTTTTCAGGTCACTTGGAGCAGGTTGGAGATCAAGCTGGTTACTACTAGCTTGTGGTTGGAGGAGGAGCTGTTCGGGCTTGTGGTCGCTGCCGTTTTACTTTCTTTTGGGTACTTTTGGTTTCCCCTTTCAGTTGTAGTACTTTTGCATGACATTTCATATATGTACTTGGATTTCTTTTATTTTTCAGTTCTGAGTTGGAGTTGATTGGAGTCTATTCTATCTCTCTCTCCTGCATGTGTTCTCTTAGAGGGCAATGCCTCCCATTTGTATGTTTATTATACCCTCAGTGCTAGTCGCCAACCCGGGGCCTACTGGAGGCGGGACTCGGAGGTCATTATCTCTCTTCTCACATTGCCGACCCAGGAGGGGTACACTTTGTGGGGAGGGGGTCGTGACAGAGTAGTATCAGAGGTCTGGTTGAGGGATAGAATGAAGTTTGGAGTTAGGCACAAGTGAGGATGCATGGGATGGTAGGGCAACGATGTCATTCATGTTTAGCAAGTGGGGTAAACACTGGAGACCGGCAGAGACATAGGCGTTTAGGGCCCCCTATGATCTGTTGCACGGACCTTTAAGTTTACGATGGCTACTAAACAAAGTGATACTGGTTGCAGGGTAGAGACCTAGGAAAGGATCATGCATCATTATTCTTTGCGCCTGTGTTTGAATGGGTAGACCTTGGGATAGGTAACCTAAAATTAATAAAACAAAACAATTAATTAATTAATGTTGAGTCTTCCATATTCCAGGCTTAGGAGCTCTAACAGTTGTTATTTTACAGGTATGGCTCCAGGTCGACGTCCTCGTCAGGTTTGCGCAGAAGATGCCCAGCAGGCTGTTCCAGCAGATCACCGCCGGGTAAAGGTTGACGATGATGACACTTGGAGGAAGACACTCCGAGAGTTTCAGCGCCAGAGTCTACAGAAGTACGAGGGCTCCGTTTCAGATGCAATCACAGAAGACTGGTTGGAGGAGGTCGAGATAGGCTTCAGTTCGATTCGTGCTCGGAAGGAACACTGGGTGTCCTTGGTTGTGACGATGCTGCGTGGAGCAGTGAGGCAGCGGTGGTTCTTGTTCCTCGGGGATCGTGAGGAATCAGCGATCTCATGGGAGGAGTTTCGAGACAGTTTTAGAGTCGAGTTTCTTTCTTCGACTGCGAAGGCGTCCAGTCGCCAGGAGCTTCTTACCCTTCGACAGGGGAGATCCAGTGTTCGAGAGTTTGGAATCCATTTTAGGAACCTTCTACGATATGCTTCAGACCTGTTACCAGATGAGGAGGCCCGGGCGAGGCATTTCGAGGAGGATTTGCGTCCAGAGATCCAGTGCCAGGTCACCCCATTTATGCTAAAGACATATCTTGAGGTGCAGGCGAGGGAAGAGGTTGTTGAGAGGACTTTGGCTAGGACCAGATCGTCACGAGAGGGGAATCGTCATGATTCCTCACGAAGCAAATCTGTGGTTCGGGGATCCCGATTTTCAGGGAAGAAGAGTTTCTGTTCACCTGGGGGTAGGTCCCAGCCCTTCCCATCTCGTTTCTCTGGAGGCAGCAACTCTCAGGCCTATGCCAAGGGATCAGGCGCTTGTTTTTCTTGTGGTGGTCGTGGTCATCAGTAGCGGGAGTGCCCGACTTTTCAGAGCAGTCATCGTGCACCGGGCGCTCCGCTCCAGGTTCCTCCGTTGAGGCAGTTTCAGCCGAGGCAGCAGCAGCAGGTTGCACCAGCTTTAGATCACCAGAGGGTAGATGGAGCAGGTAGAGGACAACCCCATAACGCTCCCCGTCCTCAGAGAGCAGAGCGCGGCTGTGGTGGTGGTCATCATCAGGGTCAGAGAGGTCGTGAAGGAGGTCGTGGTCAGCTTCATGCTCTAGCGTTGCCATCCCCAGGCGAGCCAGATGTCGTTCGAGGTACCCTTTGCTTGTTTTCTACCTTGGTGTATGCCTTGTTTGATTCAGGAGCAACACACTCCTTCATATCACCTACCCTTGTCCATGCTTTGGGACTTGAGGTAGAGAGGCTTCCAGTGCCCTTGGCGTTGACTACGCCAGTTGGAGGTTGAGCCGACTTGTTTGAAGTATGTAGAGACTGTGAGCTAGTGTTGGGGCAACACTGCTCTTGGGGAGATTTCCTATGTTTACAAATACAACCATATGATGTCATACTCGACATGGATTGGTTGTATTCGGTGCAGGCTATTGTGGATTTCTACAGGAAGAAGGTCGTTTTCTTTGATGCAGATGGAGAGAAATTGGTGTTTGTTGGTGAGAGAGATCCTCGGATGAGTCATAGACGAGTTCCATCCTTATCATCCATGATGGCTGGGATGATGCTGAGTTATTCAGAGGTTCAACAGTTGGCGTTTCCTAGGGTCGTAGAGGAGTACCCTGACGTCTTTCCAGAAGAGGTTGTATCCTTACCCCCTCGACGAGAGATCGAGTTTGGGATCGAGCTACAGCCAGGAGCGTCTCCTATCTCTATGTCTCCGTATAGGATGACCCCTTCCGAGTTATGAGAGCTACGTATTCAGCTTGATGGTCTGTTGCAGTGCGGTTTTGTTCGGCCAAGTGTGTCACCGTGGGGAGCGCCAGTTTTGTTTGTGAAAAAGGCTGACGACAGTTTGCGGTTGTGTGTCGATTATCGTCGATTAAACAAAGTGACAATAAAGAACCGCTATCCTCTTCCGCGGATTGATGACCTATTCGATCAACTGAAGGGTGCAAGTTGGTTCTCAAAGATCAACTTGCGGTCAGGATATCATCAGATGCGTGTAAAGGATGAGGATATTCCGAAGACTGCTTTCCGTTGTCGTCATGGGCATTATGAGTTTGTTGTAATGCCATTCGGCGTGACGAATGCTCCAGCTGTTTTCATGGGGTTGATGAATGCTGTGTTCCGTGAATTCCTGGACAAGTTTGTTGTGGTTTTCATCGACGACATCCTTGTGTACTCCACATCTGAAGAAAAGCATGCAGAGCATCTACGAGCCGTTTTGGGAGTTCTTCGCCAACATCAGTTGTTTGGGAAGTTGTCCAAGTGTGAGTTTTGGGCTCGAGAAGTTCGTTTCTTGGGGCATGTTGTGTCCCAACAGGGAGTAGCTGTGGATCCGTCGAAGATAGAAGCAGTGGTGTCTTGGGCAGCCCCCAATACCGTGTCAGAGGTGCGAAGTTTCCTTGGTCTCGCAGGCTATTATAGGAGGTTTGTAGCCAATTTCTCCCGAGTTGCGACTCCTCTGACAGCTTTGACCAGGAAGGATCAAGCGTTCATATAGACTGATCAGTGTCAGACAGCTTTCGAGTATCTAAAGGAGAAGTTGGTAAGTGCTCCAGTCCTTTGTCTTCCAGCGGAGGGAGTCCAGTTTGATGTTTTCTGTGATGCTTCACATCTAGGGCTAGGCTGTGTTCTCATGCATCATAGGTCAGTTGTTTCTTATGGGTCTCGGCAATTGCGTCCCCATGAATGCAACTATGCCACCCATGATCTTGAGTTGGCAGCCGTGGTGTTTGCTCTGAAGTTGTGGAGACATTACCTCATTGGTGAGCACTTTGTGGTTTTCACCGATCATAAGAGTTTGAGGTATGTTTTCTCCCAATGTGACTTGAACTTGCGGCAGCGTCGGTGGATGGAGTTCTTGCAAGAATACGACTTTGAAATATCGTATACACCTGGAAAAGGGAATGTTGTAGCTGATGCACTAAGCCGAAAGTCACGTAATGATGTTGTGCGTGAATCTGGTGATTCCTGGAGAGTGATGGAAGAGCTATCAGCTTTGCATCTTGATATGGGAGAAGTTGGGGGTAGAGGTTGTCTTTTCCAGATGACGGTGCGGTCATCCCTGATGCAGAAGGTGGAAGAGTCTCAGTTGGGTGATCTAGAGGTGGAAGTTTGGAGAGACAGAGCTGTTTGTGGTGAGGCCCCTGATGGTTGGTCGGAGGATGAACAACACCGAGTGTTGTATCATGGCAGGCTTTTTGTTCCCTTGGCGATGCACGAGATGGTTCTCCGAGAGTTCCATAGTTCACCCTTGGCAGTACATCCTGGTGTGACGAAGATGTACCGATCCTTGAGGAGTCAGTTTTGGTGGCCTGGGCTGAAGCGTACGGTTGCAGAGTGTGTGTCTCGATGTTTAGTCTGCCAGAAGGTGAAGGCCGAACACCGTGTTCCTGGTGGTCTTCTCCAGCAATTAGAGATTCCTCAGTGGAAGTGGGAGGACATCTCAATGGACTTTGTTACAGGTTTACCTCGAGCTCCGGGAGGACATGATGCTATATGGGTGGTAGTGGATCGTTTAACAAAGTCGGCCCACTTCATAGCGATCAAGGAGTCAAGCTCAGTGGAAGTTTTGTCGAGGCAGTATCTAGAGGAGGTGGTGAGACTTCATGGAGTACCTAGGATGATCATTTCTGATCGAGATCATCGTTTTACCTCCAGGGTGTGGAGAGGTCTCCAGCATGCTTTTGGCTCTCAACTGTGCCTTAGCACTACTTTTCATCCTCAAACGGATGGTCAGATAGAGCAAACCATCCAGACTCTTGAAGACATGTTGCGCTCTTGTGTTCTTGATTTTGGAGGTTCATGGATGAAACACTTATCCTTGGTAGAGTTCTCTTACAATAATAGTTTTCACTCTACCATCGGTATGACGCCGTTTTAAGCCTTGTATGGCCGGCCATGCCGTTCTCCGTTGTGCTGGACTGGGGTCGGAGAGTCAGCAATTCTTGGACCAGAACTAGTGCAGAATACAACAGAGATGGTTCAGGTGATTCGTGAGAGGATGAAGACAGCACAGGATCGTCAGAAATCATATGCTGATCAAAGAAGGAGACCCTTAGAGTTTAATGTTGGGGATCATGTGTTTCTGAAGGTGACTCCCCGTCGTGGGCAGCGACGGTTTGGTCATGGAAGTAAGCTTTCTCCCCGGTTTGTTGGGCCTTTCGAGGTGTTAGCTCGTGTTGGAGCTGTGGCGTATCGAGTAGCACTTCCCCCTCAGATGAGTCGGATACATGATGGTTTCCATGTATCACAGCTCCGTCGTTATCTTCATGATGAATCTCATGTTATCGATTGGGGAGAGATCGATATTGATGATGATGCAACCTTCGAGGAGCGACCTGTGGAGATCCAAGACCGCAAGGAGAAGGTGTTGTGTGGGCGTTCTATCCCCTTAGTTCGTGTCTTGTGGCGACACGGTGGCATGGAGGAGAGTACATGGGAGCGTGAGTCACAGATACGTGCTCAGTACCCAGAGTTGTTTAATGTTTAACTCCTTTCATGTAATGATGTTTTCTTTGTGGTTGGACCTTTCATGTTTTATTTATGTACTTTTCATGTGATGTTATGTTTTAATTGTTTGGATATGGATTGTTTGTTCCCATACTCTCGGATGTCGTAGTTTTGTTCCAGCTTTCGAACAATTCATGGTGGTTTTCCCCTGAGAGGTATCTTATGGGGTGGTTGTTTGATAGAGCGCTGTCGTGGGCGCCCTCAAATGATTAGTGTGATTTTGGGGTACTTAGGTGCAGCAGAGTGGCTGACCAATGTCGTCTCTCAAAGGAGGAAGTGAATTAAAACAACTTTTCAGATGTATTCTAGAAACAAAATAAAAGGGAATAAAAACACTACTTGAAAGTATGAGGGTGGTTGTTTATAGTTTATAAATCTAGAAGAAGTTTGTTGGAAGAAGATTGCATTTTTTTTTGTTTTTAATTTTGAAATGAAGTTTCGATTAGAATGACACAACAAGAAGATGTTTTTTTAGAAATCTATTTAAAAGGCGTAATCGATCTAACTCTACCTCTTCACTTTATTATTAATCATTATAATTTAAATTAACATTCACTTAATTATGATCCCTTAATTTGTTAAATCACGAACCCTACGAGAATTAACTTTACCACGAAGATTGAAGTGAATTTAACTTTAGGCTAACTTCGGAACATGCAATCGCAGCACCCTGCTTTGATTGATGTTCTAAGATTAGCTTATGGTCAGTGGTAAATTAAGGCACATATCCACTCTGGAAATGAGGATGAATTGTGTTTAGGGATTATATTTGAACTCTACAAATTTATCCTGTGTGGTCTTGTATTACCGATTAAGATCGCGCTCTCACAATTTACACAAAATCCCGACCTCGCGTGTTTTTGTGTACATTGTTCAATTGCTTGATTAGTTTCTTACAATTTAAAAACACAATTCATGGATCATATTAAGTGAATTACAGTAGCTCATTGATTCAAAATAATTAAATGAAGAGGGTAGAAGATAGATCGATTACTAAAAGACTACTCTTCCATGGGTGGCGTAATCATCGTAGAAGCGTTTTGCATGTGCAAAGGTTTAAAATGGGTATAACCCAATAACGCTTCTACTCAAGAATTCCAGCCCAATTAGGAAGATTAAGAGAAGAAGAAATTTAAACAAAACAGAAGAAAAGAGAAGAAATAAAAGAAGAAAAAAGAAGTTTATTACATAAACAAAATCATTACAACATGAAGGAGAAGAAGAAGGCTTCGTCGAAGGGATCCTTGCTTCAAGATCTACCCTTATTGAAATGGTTGGATAATTGGAGTGGATCCACTTCTCCTCTGCCCTCAACTTCCCAATGCACGTCCCAACCCCTCCAAATGAGAAAAACTCCAATTTATAGAGGGGAAGGGAGGAGAGGTTACAAGTGGTTTCAAGTGTGAATGTGGAAATTCTGCCAAATATTTTATGCCAACTTGCACCGCCCATTTGACCACCAAAACGCGTGAATTGGCCAGCCTTCCAGAAGGATCAAATGTGAGGATATGTGTCTTCTATCTTCTATCCAAATTTGGGCTCAATACATGCCCATATGAAGGAGTTATGGCCGAAATACAGAAGCTTCTCCATTCTGGCGAGCCCAGCCCAACTTTGACTTCATGGACCAATTTCAACAACCAACTGAACTCTTTAGCTCTAGTGTCCTGAATAAAAGTTGTAGATAATTAAGTTACGAACACTGTTACAAAATTTCAATTTCAAATAATAAATATAAAAATATTTATATTCGAAATACTACAGTGAACTATAAAGGGTAAAACTGGAATTTTCATCAAATATTCAAATGAACGATCTAATCCCAAATATTTTATAAATAAACATATTTAACACAATGTGAGGAAATTATATCATTTATTATCAATAAAATATTCAATAAAATAGTGTTTTATCAACTCCCCCACACTTACCCTTTTGCACACCTGGGCAAAACCCTCATATCAAGTAAACATCAATATCAAATCAAAACCAATTTTAAAACACATATCCTTAAGATCAATCAATTTCACACCAAGAATAAAAAGATATCATGCCTCATAAAAAACCTTATTTCAAGTTCTCCATTTATATCATTCAATATATTTCCACTTTATTTATCCGCCCATGCACAAAACACTTACCTCGCTTGAATTTTCTCTCATCACTCAAATATCAATTTTTTTGCAATGTCTTTCTCATCCAAACTCATACAAGGGTCACCATAGGCTTGATAGATTCCTACATCACTACCCGATGTGAGTCAAGGACATATTTTTATCATGAGGACTTTTCAGGGTTGTTCTGTGGCTTTCGGTTGGTAGGATTAAGATGTGAAAAACTCTGAGGCTGAATGAGGAGGGTTTGACTCTTTTGAAGCAAAATTGCATTAATCTAATTTTCACTTAAATATGGTCTTCTCATCAATCCCCATAGTATCAATTTAGCTCCATCATCATGAAAAGTCATGAAAGGTTTACACCATTCATCATTTCAGCATAAAAAATTTCAATCTTCTCAAACATGATTTTCTTGAAAGCTCCAGATGGGCACAACTTTCCACCTCAATTAGAAGCTCCAGAAATCTCACAGCTTCACTTGTCATGAAAGCTCCAGAAAAGGCACAACTTTCAATATAATGAATTTCTTCAGCAGCAAACACATCTCTTCAGAATTTAATTTTCCACCCAAAGTATCACATAATGTGGTGGCACAACACAAGACAACTTCCCCCATACTTAAGCTCAACTAGATTATGCAATTTCACTTCAAGAGTTGGTTGGATAGGGAAAATTGGCTTGTAATGTGGCTTAACCTAACAGGATGTGCATGGCTTCTAAGGGCTACAAGGATTAAATATTCAAGGTAGGCCATTATAAAAAAGGATTCTTTGAAATAGGGGCTTTAATACCAAACAAATGCCTCAATCATTTAAACATATGTACCTCAAACCCTCAAGTTTTGACAAGAATAGATCAAATTCTGGTCAAATCAAGCATGGTTTGGTTCTCTCAAGAAGTGAGGTGAATGTAAAGAATATGAAAATAATTTTTTAGAAGCCTCACAGGAAAGTGATTTCAAATATAAAGACAGTGAGATTGGTATGGGATTCAAAATTCAGCGTACTTTTCATGAAATTACTAAATATTTGAACTTGAAACAAAGTCATTTCAGCATTCATTTAAGCTTAGTTTCAAGGGGTAAATTGTTTCACTTATTGATATGGATTTAAAAATGGTGATGAGAATCATTTTAGCTCAAAATGTTTCAAAAAACACATAAAATTGTAAAATAAACACACAAAATTTGAAAAACACACATTTTTTTTGTCCTCAATGTGAACCCGTGAGATGATATATGCACATGAAATGCAGAATTTTTAAATAGGACAAATAATATAAAAGTGAAAGGGTTAGGAACAGCCTGATGTGATCAAGTGATGATGGGGTCATGCAGTGTGATAAAATCCACTGCATCAGTAGGATGTCCCTCAATGTATCTCTTCAAACGTTGCCCATTGACTGTAAAGCTCCTTCCAGTGTCCTCTTGTGTGATCTCCACTGCACCATAAGGAAAAACATTAGACACAATATAAGGACCTAACCATCTGGAACGCAACTTACCAGGCATCAACTTCAGTCGTGAACTATAGAGAAGGACTTTCTCTCCAACATGAAACTCCCTTTGTTGGATCATTTTGTCATGAGCTGCTTTTGATCTTTCCTTGTAGAGCCTTGAGTTCTCATATGATGACAGTCGAATCTCCTCAAGCTCTTGAATTTGCAACTTCCTTTGAATTCCAGCTTGGGCCAAATCCATGTTACATTTCTTTATAGCCCAATATGCCCAATGCTCGACTTCCACGGGGAGATGACACGCTTTCCCAAAAACAATCCAAAATGGGGAAATACCAATGGGGGTCTTGTATGCTGTCCTATAAGCCCACAATGCATCATCCAAGCGCTTGCTCCAATCCTTCCTATTTGGCTGTACGGTTTTCTCCAAGATTTGTTTCAACTCACGATTTGAAACCTCAGCCTGACCATTTGTTTGGGGGTGGTATGGTGTTGATGTTTTGTGTGTCACCCCATACTTTCGAAGGAGGGAAGAAAAATTCCTATTGCAAAAGTGTGTCCCTTGGTCACTGATGATGGCCTTTGGTACTCCAAACCTGCAGAAAATTTGAGCCTTGACAAAATCCACTACAACATGAGAATCGTCAGTCCTGGTGGCCTTGGCCTCCACCCATTTACTCACATAATCAACAGCAACCAAAATATACAAAAATCCAAATGAACTAGGAAAAGGACCCATAAAGTCGATGCCCCATACATCAAAAATCTCACAAAATAGTATGGGTTGTTGGGGCATCTCATGTCTCCTAGAAATGTTCCCAGTGTGTTGGCAACGAGAGCATGACTTACAAAACAAATGGGCATCATGGAATAAGCTAGGCCAATATAATCCAGAGTCTAAAACCTTCCTAGCTGTCCGTTGGGGTCCAAAGTGTCCACCACAAGCAAGTGTATGACAGAAATGCAAAACAGACTCAAACTCATGATCGGGAACACACCTCCTAATGACTTGGTCACTACACATGTGCCAGAGGTACGGATCATCCCACACATAATACCTAGACTCACTTTTTAATTTTTGGACTTGATGCTTCTTCAAATTTACTGGGATTTCAGAGCCAACAATGTAATTAACTAAATCAGCATACCAAGGATGCTTACCTGAGATGGTATAGAGATGCTCATCGGGGAAAGTATCCCGAAGTGGTACCTGGTCCAAGGTGTCACCCTCTAGTGTGTGAGTAAGCCTACTCATGTGGTCTTCCACTAAATTCTCTGACCCCTTCTTGTCCTTTATCTCAAGGTCAAACTCTTGAAGAAGGAGCATCCAACGGATAAGTCGTGGCTTTGCATTTGGCTTCTTTAGGAGGTACCTCAAAGTTGCATGGTCAGAAAAAACAACTACTTTAGAGCCCAATAAATATGAACGGAATTTATCTAAAGAAAATATGACAGCAAGAAACTCCTTTTCTGTGGTAGTGTAGTTTGATTGGGCTGAATCTAGTGTCATCAATGCATAGGCGATCACATGTGAACGTCCTTCCACCCTCTGAGATAAGACAGCTCCAACCGCGAAGTTGGAGGCGTCACACATAAGCTCAAAAGGAATCTCCCACCGTGGGGGCTATATGATAGGTGGAGTGGTCAGACGTTGTTTTAGCTCATCAAATGAATTCCTGCAAGAAACATCAAACACAAAATCAGAATCCTTTTGAAGTAATCTTGACATAGGAAGAGCAATCTTACTAAAATCTTTGATGAAGCGCCGATAAAATCCCGCATGCCCTAGGAAAGTTCTAACATCACGCACACATGAAGGATATGGTAAGGATGAAATAATGTCTATCTTAGATCTATCAACCTCTATCCCATGTTTGGACACTACATTCCCTAAGACAATGCCATGCTCTACCATGAAATGACACTTTTCAAAGTTCAGGACCAGATTCTTCTCAATACAACGATTCAACACCTTTCCCAAACTCTTTAGACATTCATCAAATGAGGATCCATACACTGTAAAATCATCCATAAATACCTCCATGCAGGTCTCAATAAAATCAGAAAAAATACTCACCATGCATCTCTAGAAGGTACCTGGGGCGTTGCAAAGTCCAAATGGCATCCTTCTGTAGGAAAAGGTACCGAATGGGCAGGTGAATGTCGTCTTCTCCTGGTCCTCCGGAGCTATAGGAACCTGAAAATATCCAGAAAATCCATCCAAGAAACAATAGTGTGTCTTCCCAGCTAGTCTCTCAAGCATCTGATCAATAAATGGGAGGGGGAAATGGTCCTTGCGAGTGGACTGATTTAGTTTCCTATAATCAATACACACACGCCAACTATTTTGCACCCTCATTGGAACTAACTCATCTTTCTCATTTTTAACAACAGTAACACCACTTTTCTTAGGCATAACCTGAATAGGACTTACCCACTGTGAATCTGAAATGGGAAAGATTATACCTGCCTCGAGCAATTTCTCAACTTCCTTTTTAACAACTTCCAGGAGGGTGGGATTGAGTCTCCTTTGTGGTTGTCTCACCGGTTTAGCCCCATCCTCCAAGAGAATCCTATGCATGCAAATGGAGGGGCTAATACCTGATATGTCAGCCAAGGTCCACCCAATCGCCCTGATGTTCTCCCTAAAAATATTCAAAAGCTTTTCTTCATGTTCAAAAGGGAGATTGTTAGCAATGATAACAGGTAATCTCTCACCACTCAACAAGTATGAGTATTTCAGATTTGGTGGCAATGACTTGAGTTCTAATGAAGGAGGGTGTAGTATGGATGGAGACATTGAAGGAACTGAAATATGTGCACAAAGAGCATCAGTATCAGAATATACATCATCAAAATCATAGAATAAAGCATCAAATCCATCAGCATACTCAACAGCCATTTCATAATCAGAGTGAACGTGATCAAAATCAGAATATGAATCCACATCAAAATCAAATCCAAGATAGGATTGTGTATCAGAAACATGTGCAGAAGTGCTCTTAGACATCAAACTCAAACCAATACTCATAATCTCCCTAATCATAGGACAATCAAATTCTATGGAGTTTTTATTTGGTGGTTCAAAATGGGAGATAACAAAAGCAGAATGGTCCTCAGAGGGGTACTTCATGGAATCTATAACATTAAATATCACAACTTCATCCCCAAATTCCATGGAAAGTGTACCCTCATTGACATTTATGATAGTTTTTGCAGTTTTGAGGAAGAGCCTACCTAAGATAATGGGGGCATGAGAACTTACCTGATCATCCTCCATGTTAAGAACATAGAAATCCGCTGGAAAGATCATGTCTCTTACCCGGACAAGTACATACTCAAGGACTCCTGCTGGATATGCCGTAGCTCTATTCGCCAATCGCACCACTACTCTTGTTGGCTTCAACTCACCAACCTGCAAGGAAGAGAATACAGAGTGAGGCATCACATTTATGGAAGCACCTAAATCACAAAGTGCATCAGAAAAGTGCAACTCCCCTATGGTGCATGGGATGGTGAATGTCCCTGGATCCTTGCACTTTGTTGGCATTGCTAGAGTTGGTGAAATGAGTGCTGAGACATTCCTTCCAAGGTTTATCCTCTCATTTCCCTTGAGCCCTCTTCGATTGGTGCAGAGTTCTTTTAAGAATTTGGCATACCTTGGGATTTGTTTAATGGCTTCAAGTAGAGGAATGTTGATCTCCACATGCTTGAATGTGTCCAAACCCTCCTTTTGCATTGCTTCTTCAGCCATCTTCTTGGTTTGAACAACCCTGTTTGGAAAAGGAAGGGGTTTAGGAGGAACATCATCAATCTTTTTCTTACCTTTATCTTTCTCCTTGGATTGCTCATCAGTTGGTATGGAATGCGGCTTCTCTGAAGTTGAGGTGAATCCCGGTGGAATAGTAGGTGTAGATGTATCGTTCATTTGCTTCCCACTTCTCAATGTGATGGCACTAACATTCCCCTTTGGATTTGGAGTGGGTTGGGAAGGTAGATTTCCAGAATTTTTACTCACAAGTTCATGGAGGGCGGTGGCAATCTGACTCATTTGAGTCTTCAACTCCCTCAGCTCTGAACTTTGACTCTTCAGCTCAATCTGTTGATTAAGAACAATTTTCTTCAAAAGATCATCAGTATTAGAATCTACCTTTGGTGGATGATTCCCTTGTTGCTGACTTGTTGATGTTTGAGCTTCAAATCTCCTTTGGGGTTGTTGGAAACCCTGCTGGTAAGGCGGAGGCTGCTGGAAGTTTTATTGAAAGGGTGGCCTTTGTTGTTGTCCAGAGCCATACCTCATGTCCGACTGATCTTTCCACCCTTGGTTGTATGTTGGATCAAACTTCTTTTGGGGATATGGTTGTTGTTGTTGCTGCTGAAATGGTCTCCCAGGGAACACTGCTGCACAATCTTCTGTTTCTTGGAGTTGTGGGCAACAGTCAGTTAGGTGGCTTGTCTCAGCGCAAATACCACAAGGCCTTGAAGGAGGGGGTAAAGATGTCTTTTGTGCCAAAGCAATTTTCCTCACCATAGTGTTCAATTCTTCCAACTTAGTATCAATCAAATGACTTTCAAGAGAAGAAGGACTTACCTGATGTACTCCCCTGACATGTGGTGTACCTCTATCACCAAATTGTTGGGAGTTTTGGGCCATCTTGTCGATCAACGCACGTGCAGCTACTGGTGTCTTGTCCACCAATGCTCCTCCAGCCGCAGCATCTACCATGCTTCTCTCCATAGGTCTGAGTCCTTCATAGAAGTACTGAATGAGGAGTTGCTCACTGATTTGGTGATGTGGGCAGCTTGCACACAACTTCTTGAATCTCTCCCAGTACTCATACATTGACTCCCCTTGGGCTTGCTTGATCCCCGATATCTCCTTTCGAATGGATGTTGTCCTTGATGCTGGAAAAAATCTTTGCAAGAAAAGACATTTCAAATCATTCCAACATGTTACATCTTCAGGTTGCAAATAATACATCCAATCTTTTGCAGCTCCATCAAGTGAGAATGAGAATGATCTTAATTTAATTTGATCTTCAGAAACATTTCTTGGTTTTAAAGTTGAGCAAACCACATTAAATTCTTTCAAATGTTTATTGGGATCCTCACCAGAGAGGCCATGAAACTTTGGAAGTAAGTGAATTAACCCCGATTTTAGTTCAAAGTCCGATTCGAGATTTGGGTATGCAATACAATTTGGTTGATAGTTAATATCAGGTGCAGCCAATTCTCAAATGGTTCTATTAAGTTCATTTCCATTGTTTTCAGCCATTGGTTCCTCTTTTATGTTTGAATTTGAATAGCTTCCAATTTCAATGTTTCCAGAAGAGAGGAATTCACCAACTGGTTGAATATTGAAACTTCCCGTAGATTGAGAATGTCCGATTCGTTCCCTAAGGCTACGTTCAATCTCAGGGTCAAGATCCAAGAGATCTTCGGGATTAGTTCGTGTCATAGATCAAATTAAAATGAAAAGAAAGAAAGTGGACCATAGTAAAATAAAAATGATAAGTTTGAGTTGATGGTCCAAAAAGAAGTAGAAGAAAATAAAAGAAGAAGAAGAAAAATCAGATTGGGTAAAGAAGGAAGAAAGAAGAGAGGAAGAGAATAAAATGTAAAATAAAATAAATACCTCTAATTGGTTCAAATAATTACTTGCCTCTCCGGCAACAGCGCCAATTTGATAGAGCGCTGTCGTGGGCGCCCTCAAATGATTAGTGTGATTTTGGGGTACTTAGGTGCAGCAGAGTGGCTGACCAAGGTCGTCTCTCAAAGGAGGAAGTGAATTAAAACAACTTTTTAGAGGTATTATAGAAACAAAATAAAAGGGAATAAAAACACTACTTGAAAGTATGGGGGTGGTTGTTTATAATTTATAAATCTAGAAGAAGTTTGCTGGAAGAAGATTGCATTTTTTTTGTTTTTAATTTTGAAATGAAGTTTCGATTAGAATGACACAACAAGAAGATGTTTTTTTAGAAATCTATTTAAAAGGCGTAATCGATCTAACTCTACCTCTTCACTTTATTATTAATCATTATCATTTAAATTAACATTCACTTAATTATGATCCCTTAATTTGTTAAATCACGAACCCTACGAGAATTAACTTTACCACGAAGATTGAAGTGAATTTAACCTTAGGCTAACTTCGGAACATGCAATCGCAGCACCCTGCTTTGATTGATGTTCTAAGATTAGATTATGGTCAGTGGTAAATTAAGGCACATATCCACTCTGGAAATGAGGATGAATTGTGTTTAGGGATTATATTTGAACTCTACAAATTTATCCCGTGTGGTCTTGTATTACCGATTAAGATCGCGCTCTCACAATTTACACAAAATCCTGACCTCGCGTGTTTTTGTGTACATTGTTCAATTGCTTGCTTAGTTTCTTACAATTTAAAAACACAATTCATGGATCATATTAAGTTAATTACAGTAGCTCATTGATTCAAAATAATTAAATGAAGAGGGTAGAAGATAGATCGATTACTAAAAGACTACTCTTCCATGGGTGGCGTAATCATCGTAGAAGCGTTTTGCATGTGCAAAGGTTTAAAATGGGTATAACCCAATAACGCTTCTACTCAAGAATTCCAGCCCAATTAGGAAGATTAAGAGAAGAATAAATTTAAACAAAACAGAAGAAAAAAGAAGAAATAAAAGAAGAACAAAGAAGTTTATTACATAAACAAAATCATTACAACATGAAGGAGAAGAAGAACGCTTCGTCGAAGGGATCCTTGCTTCAAGAGCTACCCTTATTGAAATGGTTGGAGAATTGGAGTGGATCCACTTCTCCTCTTCCCTCAACTTCCCAATGCACGTACCAACCCCTCCAAATGAGAAAAACTCCAATTTATAGAGGGGAGGGGAGGAGAGGTTACAAGTGGTTTCAAGTGTGAATGTGGAAATTCGGCCAAATATTTTATGCCAACTTGAACCGCCCATTTGACCACCAAAACGCGTGAATTGGCCGGCCTTCCAGAAGGATCAAATGTGCGGATATGTGTCTTCTATCTCTTCTCCAAATTTGGGCTCAATACAGGCCCATATGAAGGAGTTATGGCCGAAATACAGAAGCTTCTCCATTCTGCCGAGCCCAGCCCAACTTTTACTTCATGACCCAATTTCAACAACCAACTGAACTCTTTAGCTCTAGTGTCCTGAATAAAAGTTGTATATAATTACGTTAGGAACACCGTTACAAAATTTCAATTTCAAATAATAAATATACAAATATTTATATTCGAAATACTATAGTGAACTATAAAGGGTAAAATTGGAATTTTCATCAAATATTCAAATGAACGATCTAATCCCAAATATTTTATAAATAAACATATTTAACACAATGTGAGGAAATTATATCATTTATTATCAATAAAATATTCAATAAAATAGTGTTTTATCATTGTTCTAACCCCTCTTTTCTTCTGGGTTGGTTTTTAATTCTCGAGGACGAGAATGTTTTGAGAGGTATCTAATGTAATGGCCCGGACCTCTCCGGTCCATTACTTTGTGAAAATGTGGTGTTGGAGGTGTTTCGGGAGGTCAAGGTGACTTATCCCCAACACTTTGCCAAATTTCCAGTTATGTGAACAGTGTTTCCAGTTTTATGAACAGTATCAGTAGGTGAACAGTGTTTCTATCAGCGAGGTTCAATGAACAGTGTTTCTATCGGTGAGGTTCTATCGGTGGACTTCTAACGGTAGACTTGAACAGTGTTTCCAGAACGGTAACCTTCTAACGGTGACCTTATAACAGTAGACTTGAACAGTGTTTCCAGAACGGTAACCTTCTAACGGTGACCTTATAACGGTAGACTTAAACAGTGTTTCCAGAACGGTAACCTTTTAACGATGACCTTATAACGGTAGACTTGAACAGTGTTTCCAGAACGGTAACCTTCTAATGGTGACCTTATAACGGTAGACTTGAACAGTGTTTCCATAACGGTAACCTTCTAACGGTGACCTTATAACGGTAGACTTGATCAGTGTTTCCAGAACGGTAACCTTCTAACGGTGACCTTCTAACGGTGGACTTGAACAGTGTTTCCAGAACGGTAACCTTCTAACGGTGACCTTCTAACGGTAGACTTGAACAGTGTTTCCAGCTTCCTACAGTTTCGCCCCTTTGACGTTTCCTTTGACGTAAAATACATTTAAAGCCTTGTTTTAAGGACTCTTAATGCCGATTCAAATGCCATAAATCCTATATTAATTATTCCTAAGGCCGGGATGTATTTACTTGGTCAAACCGTGTGGGTTAATGCGATCTGTTTTTAATGGAGAATTAACCTGATCTTAAACCGTCGCCCCATTAAATCTTCAAAAAGGGACGAGATATCATTCTCCCTTGTTCTTTCCCTTTTTTCTCAGCTAAGAGACGCTAGAACCTTTCAATCATTCCCGTAGGAGTTGCACAATCAATCTTTACTCCTAGGATTGGTTCTGCTCTGTTTTGGATGCAACCGAACTGTGTCGGTCAATCTTCCCAATAAGGTATGTTTTATCGTCATTCCTTTGGGGCTCATCTTCTCTTGTTTCTCCCTTCCATATTATACCATGTAATTTCCAAGATTCTAATGGGTTTTTCTTGGGGTTGGTTGGTACTGTCGTACTGTGGCATCCTCCGGTGGATGCAGTTGTCGTGAGAGGAGGATTGTGACCCGTTGTGTGGATAAATGACATCAAGAACTCTTCGAGGTAGGGGATTCATGGCTTCTCTAATTGTATATGTGCAATCGTAGAATCATAATGATTTGGTCCTTTGGATCACAATGAAATTGACCTAATTAAATACTTGAACTAGATTAAAAGAATTGGTTGATCGCATGTTGTTGCTTTATACTGTGATAACGGTTTGCCTCATGTTTTTCTAGATAGAGTGATATCTATGATTTCTTTGATTTGTTGTTCGTTCATGATAGAAATTGATAATGAACGTAAAGCCGAAATTAATTGTTAATTAATTGGCTAAAGATAAAGAGGCATGTAAATTAATCTGGTTATTGTCGTTGTTGTAGTTGTTCTAATTTGAGGATAATCAAATTAGGGAAGTAAACATGGTTATTTAATTGTGATAGCTCACTGATTAGGTATCCCGTAATTGGAACCTACACATAAAAAATCTGCTAATTCAATATGGATTAAAGAATAAATTGTGTAGGAATTTCTAAAAGGGTTCTGAGTTACCCTCTTGTTTGTTAAAGGGTCAAGAGCCCATGATGTGAGGTTTGTTTTCCTGCTTCTTGTGATGTAATGTGAGCCTGGATGGATGTTGTGATGTGTGGAGGCATGGAGACTTGTGGTTGTGGCAGTGGATGACGCATAGGGTGGCGAGATGCATCAGCTTATGCATGTGGGTGTCGGGGAGGACACCAAGGGTGATGGAATGTGATGGATGTGGTTGCTGGATGCTTGTGGATTCTTTGAATGTTTATCTGCTTTGCTTTTCCCCACTGCTCAAGGCAGCTGATCTTGCTTACCCTTCTTCCAAAGGAGTCGAAGACGCGCGGGGTATGCCACGTGCTTTCCGTGTTTAGCCTCTCGAGGGAGAATGAGTCTATGCTCTTTCTATAGGCGGCAAAGACTCGAAGGGTAGTAAATCTACTCACCGTGTTGAGCCTCCTTTGTGTTCAGAAGCATATGATGCTTTTCTAGAATGCCTGGGAATATGGAAAAGTAATTCTGTAATGAATGTTTGATTAAATGGTGAAAATCCACAGGGATGGAGATACTAGAATTTAAAGGTGATGTGAATCTTAAAAAGGAGCAGTTGATTTTGAATGTGATGCCAATTCAGTTTAATGTGGAATTGTTCATGCTTAATTAATGTTTAAATAATTAATTAATGTACAGTGGAACTGATAAAATGAGAACGGAGTAATCTAATAAAGCTCTTCAAATGTTTGTGTGCTTATAGGATACCTAGTCTTAGAAGTAGCAGCCTGGAGTCTGAGAGATGTTAGCTGCAGTTGTATCTAAGACTAGGTAATTCCCATAGTGTGGATGTGAGTTATATATATATTCTGTACTTTTTGTGTTTCTATACGCTACTCCACCCTGTCGGTAAGGCCAACTGACACCCTGGGGATTCTGAGCCCTGGGGGGGTGTTTTCCCCAACATTCTGATGGGAGGTCGAATGACTGACTACCCCCTTTTGGCCCCGCTCTCTTCTCTTGGTAGATACATGTGCCAACATGCACAACTGTTAGTTTCCCCATATATGTGTGTAGAGGGCTGTAATGGCCCCGCTCTCTTCTCTTGGTAGATACATGTGCCAACATGCACAACTGTTAGTTTCCCCATATATGTGTGTAGAGGGCTGTAATGGCTTGTGGTTATTTCACACACATATATTCTGGATATAGTATCCTATGGGCTACTATAGGTGTAATGTGTATAGGCTGTCATGGCTTGAGGATCCCTACTCGGTGTATGGGCTATAATGGCTTGAGGTATAATACCCGATGTATGATACACATTATGCGGGCTGTGGTGGCTCCCAGAACATACCTAGTTACTGTTGTTTGTGAGGAGGGTGTGGTGCTTCACCCAGGTGTCTGCGGGCAAGCCTTTGTGGTGCACGAGGTGCAGATTGTGGAGCTTAGCCCAGGTGTCTACGGGCAAGTCTTTGGAGAGAGAAGCACAAGACATATGTCGTTGGGGCAAAGTGGCAAACCAGTGGGGAAGTAATAGCGGGTTACCCTTGATATTCTTTACTATATTCTATATTCTTGTATGCGTTACTTGGTGAGAGTATCCATGGTGAGGTTGGGAACTTAGTATACCTGTTTAGATGACGAGTCAGTTTCACTTATTGTTCACTGGGCTTTAGCATGCTTTCATTACTTTTGCACGAGAGGCTTGGGGAGTATCCTACTGAGTATACTGTTATACTCACCCTATGTATATATAAACTGTTTTTCAGGTCACTTGGAGCAGGTTGGAGATCAAGCTGGTTACTACTAGCTTGTGGTTGGAGGAGGAGCTGTTCGGGCTTGTGGTCGCTGCCGTTTTACTTTCTTTTGGGTACTTTTAGTTTCCCCTTTCAGTTGTAGTACTTTTGCATGACATTTAATATATGTACTTGGATTTCTTTTATTTTTCAGTTCTGAGTTGGAGTTGATTGGAGTCTATTCTATCTCTCTCTTCTGCATGTGTTCTCTTAGAGGGTAATGTCTCCCATTTGTATGTTTATTATACCCTCGGTGCTAGTCGCCAACCCGGGGCCTACTGGTGGCAGGACTCGGGGGTCATTATCTCTCTTCTCACATTGCCATCCCAGGAGGGGTACACTTTGTGGGGAGGGGGTCGTGACACTCAACCTCTTTGTATAAAGTAATTTCATCCATGATTTTCTCTTAAATCTTAATGCTTGAAACCAGCTTTTGATTGAATTTAATTAATTCATCTTATATTTCAAAATTTAGTTAAATATTCAAATTTGAATAATAAAATCCAGGATTCATGAAATATCTAATAACATGCAAAAAATGATGAAGTTGAATCTCTCACTTATGATTAATAATAGTAAAAACTTTGAATTTATTTTCCTCCATAAAAAATTCTATCATGGTGATATCTTTGTATTTATTTTCCTTCATCGAAAAATATTTCGTGATGACTTTTTTAGTTCTATCCATGCCTTCATAAATGTATATCATTAGTGATATTTTTTCTCTATCATCAATTTAATCACTTGTACAAGTGGATTGACAACTTCAAGGTGATACAAAATGGAAGTCCAAAATGATGACATCAATACAATTTTATAAACTTGTTTACTTAGAACGTCTTTTTCCCACTCATTTGATGCGAACATTTTTCTCAAATTCTCATTTTGCTTATAAATGCTTTTCATTGTGAGGAAAACAGTAGCAAATCTAGTTTTTTCTGGTCAAATCAACTCTTTCTTCGTCATGAATTACTATATTATATTCAACACTCTTGAGTATATTTGAAAGATATTAAGGAAGTTACCCATTTCATTTTTCACATGATAATATCGAGTTTTCCAATGTCTTCCAATATCAAATCCCAACAATAGATCACATATTGCGCCCAATAAATATTTGAGTACTTTATCTCAAATATTTTCTCCAAAAGAAGATGTTTTGAAAAGAATAAGAAACATACATAAAAATTTAATAAAATTTGTAAACTAAAATACTAATAATATGAATAAAAATAATATCGACTGCAACATTTGGAGAGGCAGTATCCCATGACAACATATTCTGTAATTTTCAGACATGTTCCACAAATTTTCTTAGCAATTCAAAAAAAATTCTCCATTTCTTCAAAATGATGCAGCATCGATTGTATCAATAAACATAATCTCTTTACAACAATTCAATAATAATTAAGTCAACGTTCTCTACCTCTTGTATGTCCACCCATCATACATCATTATGCAACTATTTTTTTCTCAATCATGTTTATTTTCTTACACCATCATCTTTGTGTTCCCAATTCCTTATTTAGTAAGTAAACTCTCATCTCATGATAGATTTGTCGCTTTATTCCTAAACCAAATTTCCCAAATCGCCTATATCATGGAGTGAAAACTATCATATTTCACAGCATTGAAATCTATTCCCACATCATATATCCATTTTGTTATTTATATACATGCTCTCTCTCACATTTCATTATTATACCCTTTAATTGTAAATGCATTCATAATTATCTTTTTCCTTCTTTTTCTACCATGAATGATTTCTTTTGGATCACACTTAAAGAAGGCATCCATTGGTATTGTAACATCTCATTACTGTTTCAGGTATTGATAATGCCTCTTTCGTTAGATTAAATTATTATTACGTTAAATGGGGAAAAAGGTTTATCATTGAAAAATTGTGTTTTTGTTAAACACGTCGCAGAATGGTAAAACGCCCAATTAACACTCTGTAATATTCAATTAAATATTTTTTGAGTTAAACACTCAGTAAGTATGAGTTTTTGAGGCCCGTAAACGCTCGGCGAAGGCGAAATAAAATTATTCAATAGAATATATTAACTGTACACTTTTTATTAAAAATATTTGAATAACTCCAAAACAATGCGTTTTTTGAGAAATCTGAGACCACTGTTATGTCTGGAATATGGTGTTTACCTTAGGAGGGGTATAACATTCAAAGACGTCAGACATTTGGATGTCTCGCTCGTGAGATAAAGTTCTTAAATAATATTTAATATATTTTTTTATTAAAAATAATTAAATATCTCTCAAACGGTGCGTTGTATGGGAAATTTGAGACCATCGACGGGTCCGGAGCATGGTGTTTACCCTATACAAGGTATAACATTTGTTCGCATCAGACGTTTGGACGCCATGCTCGCAAAAATAACACTTTTTATTTTAATTAATTAATTATTCCGATTTTTCATTAATAAATCATTAATATCTTTCAAACCATTCGTCGTTTAAGAAATCTGAGACCACCGATAGGTCCGGAATGAGGGGTTTACCCTAGACGGGGTATAACATTTGTAAGCGTCAGTCGTTTGGACGCCTCGCTCGCAAAAATAACACTTTTTATTTTAATTAATTAATTATTTCGATTTTTCATTAATAAATTATTAATATTTTTCAAACCGTTCATCATTTGAGAAATCCGAGACCACCGTTGGGTCCGGAATGAGGTGTTTACCCTAAACAGGGTATAACTTTTATTCGCAACAGACATTTGATGTTATTTAATTTTTATATTAAATAATTAATTTAATTTAATAATTAAATCCGTTTTTAATTAACAAATATGTTTCTTTTTACCTTGTTCATCATCCCCTTTCACTCTGCTTCTCCTTAAACAAAACGGAAATCCATTGTTGACGTGGTAAGTTTTTGAAAAACATCTGTTTCTTCAACGTTTTAATCTGTTTCAGTGGCAACGACTTAGTTGGAAGAAATAAATGACTCTGTTTTGAATATCTGGTTAAAACATAAGGTAACCGATGGTTTAATATAGGGTTTTTTTGCGGAATGAAGAAACATGATGGTTTTGGGGGCTTTAAATAACCTGGAGATCTAGTTTTTAGTGGTCGATCCCGCCATGTGTAAAGGACATCGGACTCCCGTGGGTGCGTTGTTCCTCAGTTCTTCAGTCGATGCACCACCCACCACATTGGTGTGCTGCAACTTGTAGACTCTTCTCTTCCTTTTTTTTATTAATATTCCAATCTTATAAATTCTATAACTTCTTCATTATTGATCGAAATTACACATCGTTGGTACCGTTGAATTCATCTCGATGAGCAGGATCTAAATGATATTTTTAATCTGAAGGAACCAATGTATTGTTCAATCTTCTTTTTCACATTTTAAATGGACTTTTTAAAATAAATTATCATAGGATGATTATGTGTATTATCAAAATATAATTATTAAAATAATTGTAATAGGATAATCACATGGTTTTATCTAGTGATAATTTATAAAATTGTCATATGATAATTGCTTTGAATTATTAAAGGACAATTGCACGTCTTATTGAAAATAATTATCAAAACGTAATTGCACAAAATTATCAAAAGATAATCTTTGTTTTATGAAATGATAATCACATGGGATTATCAGGGTTTAATTAAATGAAATTGGAAAACGATAATTTCAATGTTTTATCAAAGGATATTTTTTTCAATATTATAAAAGGATATCAGCATGAAATTTTATGGGGATAATTGCAAAAGATTATTGGAAGGTAATTATAAATAAAAACATCAATTGATAATTTCATCAAATTATCGAAATATAATTATAAAGAATTATCTAAGGATAATTTCATGAATTTATCAAAATAATTTAAGTCAATTTTTTTAAAGGATAATTATGAGGTAATTATCACGTGACAAGTTTATCAAAATTATCATGAGATAATCACATTTTTTTGTCAATGTATACTTATTATAATTATAAAATGATAATTTGAAAATTATCCAAGAGAGAGAAAATATTATCGCATTTAATATTTTAATTGATAATTTGAAATTATCCAAGAGAGATAAAACACTACTAAAAATAGGGCTTATAATTGCGCTAAAAACCGCCTTTAACATCGCTAAAAAAGATGCTGTTAATCTCGGCGAAGATAAAGGGGGTCCCCTTTATCAGCGCTTTCTTAGCGCTAATAAAGGTAGTATTTATCAACGCTATTTTCAGCGCTGATAAATGTATAATATATCAGCGCTAAAAATAGCGCTGATAAACACTACCTTTATCATCATTTTGAGTACTGATAAACACTACCTTTATCAGCGCTCAAAATAGTGCTGATATTTAACCAATTATCAGCGCTTAACTAGAGCTGATAAAGGCCAAAGATCCTGTGCAAAACCAGAACCTGCACAGAACCTGCACACATGACAACACCTACACACAACACAAACAACACCCACACACAAAGCACAGAAGAACAAAAATGCTACATACATTTACTTGAAATCATGAATACAAAACAACACATTGCTATATACATTTAAAAAAATATTTAATTTGGTTAGAATTATAATTATCCAACAAACAGTTAAAAAACATTGATGTTTCATCCTTTTTGCATCCATCCGCTCTAAAAAATTGTCTTCCATGGCGGTGGTTTCCAAACAAAGCATTTGAACTCAGGAAAATGATTTCACCTATATAAGAAAACAAATATTATGTTAGTAATACAATAATGAAATAAATTAAACATTAATATGAAAGAATACATTAATAAAATGTCAATTGTTACCTGTTACAACATTTATTTTCATTAGTTCATAGGTTTAGGAGAGATGACTATAGAGCGAGAGTTCCTTCCCTATTGTGATGTGATGACCTGGGTAGGTAAATATTTGTGGGATGGTTTGTGGATTGTGGGGGCTTTCATGAGGATTTCAGGCTATGATGACACATAGGGGACCCAAGAACATTCCCAAGATATATGCGCTCATGTTAGTCTATATAAGAAATGAAAAACACTCATGAAATGGGACCCTTATTTACTCAAATTGCTAGCAAACTACCGAGATGCCTAGATAGTAGAAGAGGAATCACTCTAGTTATGCCTAGATGATAGTTTCATCCTTCTTTTAGCTAATCTTGGGGTATTTACATCCTATTAGATTCAAAAACCGATTCTATTCCAAAAGGGATTGTATAAAAAGAGTGGTGGATACTAGGGGAGAAGTCCTACAAAGGAAATGCACTAATGAATGCCTATAAAAGAAGCATAGAGAAAGAAGCACCAGGACTCTTACACAATCGTTTCAGTACTCAGATCGGTGGGCAGGGAAAGACCTCCATAGCCAGATACCTAGATAATAGAAAGGGAAGCACTTAGCACGCATACATGATTCACCTCACTCTATTCCTGACTAGCGTCATCAGAGGGAGGACTTGGGGAGCTCAGTTGGGATCAGAGGGGAAATACCTCTTTTGGTAAACAAATAGTTATGGACTCAGATATAATGCTCGTACTTATATTGATATTTCCCTCTGGAAGAGACTCCTTCTTGTAAATATACTCGATCGGGATACCCAGCTAGAAAATGACTCCATTTATGCCTTTTGCAAGGCCTACCCCTTATAGAAGGAAGAGGTCTTTCAGCACCTGATTGTAGACCAAATATAGGAGGGTCTGAAGGAGAGAAACCTATCTAATCTTCTTACAGGATGTAAAAACTACCTAACCTAATGAGGATATAAAAAATTATATTTTTAATGTATAAGAGAGACCTTCAGGAACTATAAAAGAGAAGGCGACCATAGGGGGGATGATAGGTTGCTGTTGTTGATCTATTCTAGGTAGAAAAATACACAAGGTTGGGCCTAGATCAGAAGGAAAGTGTTTCTAAATCTATCTGTCACAAGGGTCCTCCCTCACTCTCACTAGAATAGAGAAGTAAATGATTCCCCATTCGGGCTCCCTAGATGGATCCCTTCGCTCAACGTGCAATTCAAAAAATTATTATTGTAAACTCATGTTGAAACCACACTCTCCAAACTCTCTTCTACTGTTGAGCACCTTCAGCAAGATGTTCAGGAAATTTGCCTCAGCCAACAATGATGAGATTTGGAATGCGCTAAGAAAATAGAGTTCCGCAAACTCATGTTGCACCGTACGGAAAAACAACCTCATGACGATGCACCTCCTCTGCCAGCGATCTCTTCAACATCAGGCACTAAAAGGGATGACACTCCACATCTACTGGTTCCTACTCTAAATTCTGACTCTGCTGCTGCAATCCTACCACCCGACCGTTCCTCTATCTCCCGTCGGGTGGAGTTCCCCATATTTGATGGCTCTGATCCTCGCAGGTGGCTTACCCGTGCTGAATTATATTTCCGTGTTCATCACATACCCACTCCAATATGGCTTCATCTGGCACAAATTAGTATAGAGGGCGTCGCAATCCATTGGTTCACTATTCTTCTGGAGGTATATCCGGACCTCTCTTGGCAATTATTTAAAACTGAACTCATGGAACATTTTAGTGGCCTTGAGATCCAGAACCCTTATGAAGAACTGGCAGCACTGCAGCAACATGGTTCGGTACAGAAATTCATTGAACACTTTGGATATCTAGCCTTTTTTTTACCCAGACTCCCCGAACCTCAATACTTGGGTTATTTCTTTCATGGTTTACAACCGGATATTCGCTCTTGGGTACGAATTCATGATCCCGATACACGCCTTTAGGAAATGCGTCTTGCTCGCCACATTGAACTCACTCTTCGTCACAGTGACACTGTTTATAGTAAGGGAGGGAGTCATAAGGTTCCAACAGCCCCCCTGATCCTCCTCCTTGTCTACCTCATACACGTTCCATCCATTCAGCACCCTTGTCTGTTGGGCGCCCGCCTTCTCGGCCTTCCAAGGGTATCTCCAGCCCTCATGTGGACATGTCACGCAATTTGTCTTCCTCCACCTGTGGCACCCGCCACTTAACAACACAAGAATGGGAAGAATGTCGCAAGAAGGGCCTCTATTTTCAGTGTGGTCTTCCTTACTCTCCCACACATCGATGTGCAGATCCCAAGCTCTGCATTTTCATTCTCGATGAAGGCGACACTGCTGAGGAGGATCTAGCATCTCAGGACGATATTATTCTACCACCTGCTGAACTGGAAGACGCAGAATGTCAAGTTCTTGGGTTACACCACCCCCATCTGCAATGCCTTCTTACTGCCACCTCCAAAGAAGGTCTCTCCTCCTTGAAAATTGAAGGCTCCTTGGGAAGTTTTCTGGTTATACTCTTAATTGATAGTGGTGCCACTCACAACTTCATTTCCCCTAACTTAACCCGCTTACTTGCCTTGGAAGTCCAGCATTCCCACCAGCTCCGTATCAAGTTAGGTGATGGCCACCAGCGCTAGTCCTTGGGAGTTTTCCCCAACTTATCGTTATGTATTGGGCCATATAATTGTACCATAGCTACCCATGTGCTTGACATTGGAAGCCTTGACATCATTCTGGGCATTGCTTGGCTGCGAACCCTGGGCGACGTTCATACCAATTGGCGGACCATGCACATGCAGTTTTCAGTGGTAGGCCAGTCCTACTACCTCCAGGGGCTACCCCCTTTCAGTACACCCACCATCTCCTTACAAAAATTTTCCACACGTACCAGAGCTACAGTAGGTTGTCGCCTCACCCTGGGCGGCCAGACCACCACCACTGCCTTGTTGCCTGAACCATTCCATTCCGACATTCAACGTTTGCTATCTACATTCGAGTACTTGTTCCAACCCCCTACTTCTCTCCAGCCAATATGGACATGGGATCATGTTATCCGCCTGCATCCCGGTCACAGGCCCATTATGGTACGCCCTTACCGTTATCCACACTTGCAAAAAAATGAAATAGAATGTCAGGTGGCATATCTGCTGCACACTGGTTTTATTCGCCCCAGCTGCAGTGCTTATTCTAGCCCAGTGTTATTAGTAAAAAATAAAGACAATTCCTGGCGCATGTGCATTGAATACCGTGCTCTCAACAAGGCCACTATCCCTAATAAATTTCCCATTCCTTTGGTGGAAGAACTTTTGGATGAACTACATGGCGCCTCTTACTTCTCCAATCTGGACCTCAAATCAGGATATCATCAAATCCGGATGCAGGAGGCTGACATCAACAAAACAAATTTTCGTACTCATCAAGGCCACTATGAATACTTGGTTATGCCTTTTGGCCTTACTAATGCTCTTTCCACTTTTTAGGCCACCATGAATGCCATTTTTCAACCCCTACTGCGGAAATTTGTGCTAATTTTTTTGATGATATTTTAGTCTACAACGCAGATTGGCATCACCATCAAGACCACCTCTTTGTTGTCATTCAAATATTGCGCAAAAATCATTTTCTGCTGAACCTCCAAAAGTGTCACTTTGCACAACAACATATTGAATACTTGGGCCATGTAATCTCTAGCCATGACATCGACGTGGATCCAGCCAAAGTTCAGGCCATTCTAGATTGGCCACTCCCTACAACAGTTCGTGGCGTGTGAGGATTCCTTGGCCTTACCGGCCATTACCATCATTTTATCAACGGTTATGGCGTCATCACTCAGCCACTTACAGCTCTCACCAAGAAGGACGAATTCCTCTTGTCTTCGTCCACCCAAGATTCTTTCACACATCTCCAACACCTCTTGACCCAGGCCCCTGTGCTTGCTCTCCCTGATTTTTCTGCTCCCTTTGAGCTGGAATGCGACACCTCCGGTCGGGGTATTGGATCTGTTCTCATGCAGAATCACCATCCCATCGCTTTCTTTAGCAGAGCCTTATACCCAACAAACTTGAACAATTCCACCTATGAAAAAGAACTCATTGCTTTAGTTTTGGCAATCCAACACTGGCGCCCTTACCTCTTGGGCCGCCCCTTTGTTGTTTATTCAGATCAGCGGAGTTTAAAGTTTCTGCTCCAATAACATATTACCACATCCGATCAACAATGTTGGTTGGACAAATTATTGAGCTAACATTTCGAAATTAAATACAAACCTGGGCACCAGAACTCGATAGCTGATGCCTTGTCCCGCTGCCATGATTTACCCTCTTTGAACCTTGTTCAGTCCGCCCCTCTTTGGAAATGGATACCTTTTTGTCGACATGTTTTTTTACAAGAACTATCAGCCATAAGATGAATGTTACAATAGCTTGTTCAACCATATGAATATCGTCATCGTCATTTGGAATAGGTAGCTCGGCACTCGGATCATTAGCTACATTAATTGACACTCTGAGATGATCTTTTGGAAGCTGTCTGTTGTGTAGCATGTCGTTTTGCGTATTGAACACTGTAGCCCTCGCTACAAGGCGATAGGTGGGAGTTAATAGATATAAATCATAGTCATTTTCACCCTGTAGAATATTAGTACAAGAAAGGTATCAGTGTCTATGTAAATCACATTTCACAGAAACAATTATTAAAACATTGATTACCTCATCTAAGTTAGGTTTTTTATGGGAATGGCTCGCCTCAAAGCTGGTGGGGGTGGGGCGGGATCGTCACACATGGGTTGTTGTTGAGTTGTTTCTTCTCTTTTCCTCTCCCCCATCAATTTTTCTATCATCTCTCTCTGGTATTGTAATTCTTCTTGAAAAATAGATAATTTTTCTTGCAGCTTTTCCATTTTTTCATTTTGATCCTCCACTTGTTTTTGTTTTTGAAAATATGTTCGGGGTGTCACCCCAAAACCCACACCTCTGATGCGGCCATACTGTTCTGGCTTCTTCAAGGCTGCTGAAAGTATGTCTACATCTGGTGTGTTTGTTGTTGATTCTTGTGACTATGTCAGATAGAAAATATAGAAAAATAAGTAGTTATTGTAATGTAATAGCGATTTAAAGCAAATCAAATTTATATTATGTCATACTTACACATGTTTCCCACACTTTTTGTATGTTTTCATCTATCAGTATCCCCTCTTTATTTACACGAGCCTCCTTCCATAGCACATGGCGTGGGATGGATATGGATTTCGATTTCGATTCATCAATCTACATATAAACATAGAAACATGGTTATGGTGTTGTTTTATGTCACATAAAAGTAGTACAGTAGATTTAAAAGACATACCAATTTTTTCTCAAGTGCAGCGTACCCCATCCTTGCTTTACGGTAAGGGTACGCTGGTTCTGTTGCACGTTTTTTTATTTTCAGCACTCAGTTGCTGTTTCATAAATAAAAAACTGTCAATCAGAGTGATGAATACAAGAAAACATCAAACAACGTATTACCCCACACAATGTACCTGAAAAGTATGCTCCCCACAACGGTTGCTAAATGCATCCCATGCTCCTTGGGATATCAAGTGTACGTAAAGGGGATGTGGGTGTGGCTTGATTTTCCCTTCTGCATCTTTAAGATGATATTTTGTTAAAATTGTGCGGAAACCTCTATGAATCCTTCCCGCAACTCTTAATACATATTCCTTGTGCGAGGAATATACTATAAACGCACTCTGCAATGGATGATGAAGAGTAATTCAATGTTTTGGTATTTTATTTTATTTTAATAAATTAAAAAAATGATATCATAATGTTACTGTAATCTATTCCCACATTAGTGTCTTCAGCCTGGTGACAACATGGTGCCACGATCGTACATCAATCGGAACGCATTGTCAAGTGATGATTCCAATGTAGCTACTAAAGATGGCTCTGTTGGGGTTAACATGTTGGCCTCGCTTATTCCATCCCACCTCAAATTTGATGCCTTTTTCTTTTGCCTTAAGGATTTTGGCTAACACTATCAAACTACGACGCTCTTGTTTTTTTTGCACTTTTAGGGTTTCATTTCCTACCATTTCCTTAGAAGTAGCATCAATATGTTCCCCCAGAGCACTAGAATCAGCACTGGGACCAGCAACAACAGGTTGAGAAACTTGTTGTACCTCAGCACTGGGACCATCAACAACAGGTTGAGAAACTTGTTGTTGCTCTACACTGGGACCACTCACATCTGGTTGAGAAACCTGTTGTTGCTCTACAGTGGGACCACCAGCTACTGGTTGAGAAACCTGTTGTTGCTCTGCACTAGGACCACCAGCTGCTGGTTGAGAGACCTTTTGTGCCTCGGGATTGGGTGCATCAGTAGGTGCAGAAGTCATTTTCTGCAGAAGTGGTTTAATATTTAATTTAGATTACATAAAAATAGAAGTGAATATATAATAACATAACGTAACACAATTTATATTACAATAAAAAAATAACCTGATTATTGTACTCTCTTTTTTTTCTTTAAAGGCTGAAGAGATTTGACTCCTCTATCGACTATGTAAATCCCTTCATTGTGGTCTCCTCTGACATAAAAAACGCCGTCTACATTGGGACCGCTACGAAATGATTGTGAAGTCCCTATAAAAGGGTTAACCTTCGTTGAAATTTCATCTGACCCTTCAGTTGTTTTGGTCGATAATAGAACAATTGACCAATTTCGTTTTGCAGGGTCTAGAACATAAAATACTTGTACTGCCTGTGATGCCATTATAAATGGTTCGTCTTTCTCCCCTTCCTTACTAAAATCAACTTTCACGAATCCTAATTCATCTATTTTAACAACACTCATGTTATCAACCCACTTACATTGAAAAATCGGCACTTTGAATTTTGTATAATCTAACTCCCATATTCGTTTGATGATGCCAAAGTATGACATATTCGCATAAATTGGATTTTTGTCCTTAGCACCAGAAACATGCATCACCTCAGCCACAAGTGTAACCCCACCATTCTTCATGGTAGTGTTTTCATCATGTTCATTAGTATAGAATGTATAACCATTAACTGCATAAGAATTGTAAGATAATACGTACACACTTGCTCCTCCGGCTAGCCATCGAAGTCGTTCTGAAATTGAGTCTGGATTTTCATCTAACTGCTTATAAATATGGTCTCGAAACCATCCTATAAACTGCCGATTATGTGTATCTGATATCCATTTTCATCCCTAGAAGGATTCAAATGCCTAAGAATTTCTTTGTGGGTTTGAACATATGGGTCAACATCGAAACTGTTATGCAAAACGTAAAGGTGGGCCTGCTCCCGATCTGTAATATTGATTGTGACAACCTCTCTTCCAGAAATTCCTTCACCCTCAAGGCGCTCAGTGTGATGAGATTTTGGTAGGCCAACAATTTCCACACCAGACAGGTATTTGGTACAAAATTAAATGGCTTCCTCAACAATATATTGCTCCACAATACAACCCTCTGGCCGACTTCGGTTTTTGACATACCCTTTCAAAATCTTCATATACTGTTCAATGGGGTACATCCATCTATAATGTACAGGACCACATAGTCGAATCTCTCTCACCAAATGAACCATCAAATGAACCATCATATCAAAAAATGTCGGCAGGAAGAATATTTCCAATTCACATAATATGACGGCAATTTCTCTTTCCATAGTTGGAAATTTTGCCAGGTCTATAACTTTGCTGCATATAGCTTTGAAGAAGAAACAAAGCTTCATTAATGTATGGCGAACATTCTTGAAAAAAATTCAATGTAAATCTTTAAGAATTATATCTTTCATCAAAACATGGCAGTCATGTGATTTCAGAACCTTTAATTTTAAATCTCCCATTGACACGATGTTCTTGATATTTTATGAATACCCCTATGGAACCTTTACGTCATTCAAGAAGTTGTAAAACTGATATCTCTCCTGCCTGGAAAGAGTGTAAGCAGCAGGAGGAAGAAATTTTCATTTTTTACCCTTCACTGGTGCCAACTCTTCTCGTATTCCCATCTCAACCATGTCCAATCTAGCCTTAATTCCATCCTTTGTTTTGCAAAGTGCATTTAGCAACATGCCGATGACACTATCACATACATTTTTTTCAACATGCATAACATCAAGAAAATGTTTGACATACAGACAATTCCAGTATGGTAATTCAAAAAAAACTGATCTCTTTTTCCAACAAGTTTTCGTAAGGTTTTTCAAAAACGGTTTACTAAAAGTAGTGTCCAAATATTTTACTTTCTCAAACAATTGATCACCTATTAGTGGAGACGGTGCTGTACATTCTTCTGAACTTTCATCGAATGATGTCGTCCAAGATCGGTACTTATGTCGTCGGGGTAGAAATCTATGATGTCCTAGAAACACGGTTTTCAATGAATGTTTCAACCTAATTGACTGTGTACCTTGTTCGCAAATAGGACACCCTTGAGTTCCTTTAATGCTACATCCTGACAAATTTCCATAAGCAGGAAAGTCATTTATCGTCCCATACAACATGGATTTCAAAGTGAAATATTCATTTTTGTAAGCATCATACAACATAACACCTGAATCCCACAATATTTTCAAATCCTAGATCAATGGGGCCAAATAAACATCAATATCATTACCCAGTTGTTTTGGTCCTAATATAAGCATAGATAACATGATGTATTTTCATTTCATGCATAACCACAGTGGTAAGTTATAGTTTTCCAACATAACCGGCCATGTACTGTGACTGCTACTTTGAAAACCAAAAGGATTCACCCCATTTGTAGATAATTCCAGACGAAGGTTTCTCGGATCGTTCCCAAATTCAGGATACTCGTGATCAATTCTCTTCCACTGAGGAGAGTCTTCCAGGTGACGTAGTTTCCCATCTTTAATTCTTGTATCTACATGCCATGTCAATTGTCCTGCAGTCTCCTCACTTCCATATAGGCGCCTAAACCTAGGAATGATTGGAAAGTACCATACAACTTTCGTAAGACTAGAATCATATTTCTTGTATCGAGAAGCACCACACTTTGGGCATTATTTAAGTGATTTGTGGTCCTTGCAAAACAATATACAGTCATTCGGCTAGGCATGTATTCTTTCAGAGATTATACCCATCGATCATAGCATTCGTTTGGCATCGTATGTTCGGATTGGGAGTTCATTATCTTCTGGGATCATGTCATTCAGGAGAGCAAGTAGTTCCATAAAACTGGCGTCACTCCACCCGTTGCCTGCTTTCAAATTATACAGCTTCAATACGGATGACAATGCTGTATATTTAGTGTAACCAACATACAATGGTGTTTTTGCACAACTATTTAACTTATCAAACAATTTTGGGCAATCACGAAGTTCATTTTCAACTGTCCTTGTCATTTCCTCAATACGATCTTCATCATCATTCACATATATAATCACACTCTCCATACGATCATCTTCACTGTTCACGCTTCTAATCATATAGGATGATATATAAAATGTCGTGTTATCTGATCCACTACCTACATTCATTTTTCCCCATGTTTATTCCAACATGTATAACTTCGATCTATTCCGTGACAGATCAGGTGTTCTTCCAACTCCTATGGACTAATTTTTCTTGAATAACAATAGCGTAAACACGGACAAAGGATTTGAGAAGGGTCACATGCACGATCTTCTGCAAACTTGATAAACTCTATCACGCCATCTTCATACTCTTTTGTCAACCGATTGACATTCATCCATTATTTATTCATATTCATCGTCTTTATGGGTTCGATCTCAAACTTGCCTAATATTATGTTTTAATTAATCAGGTAGCATTGTTTGGGTTTTATAAAAAAAAATCATGGTACAAATTCCTCTAAACTCATGTGAAATCCATATACATGGTGTGTCCAGTAGGGTGAACATCGTGTATGGATAAGATACCTGATTTAATCTGACATATATCAAATTTATTCTAAGTTAGTCTTACAAAGACTGAATGATGCCTTTGAAAATACATGACATATAGAATAACTTGAGCTAAAGGCATGTACTTTAGATACATATTGAGTCACCTCACCATCTTTGCATCACATTTTTGTGAAATACACTGTATGTAGTCCTTACATGACCACTAGGGGTGTATAGTCTATACACACCAAGTTTCTATGGTATCTATACCTGGTGTGAGTGAAGTAAAACACATGTCATATGGTTCTACCCTTATTTCATGGCATGTACATGGTTTCATGCTGAAGTATATGTCTTGGAGATACATTGTGTGTGACCTAGGTTCACATGACATGTAACATTTAAAATGAAACTTATTTCAAGTTTGAGTCAGAAGATTAGTCATGTGGTGTAAATTTTGGAGATAAATTTTGTGTGGCATTAAAATCTATATGAAATCCATTTATGGTGAATCGTGTTCCATTTAACAAGACTACATACCATGTATTTTAAAGTGTCTCATAGAGTCCTCTAGAAGTGGTTTTCTAGGATTCAGTGGAATTGCACTAGTAACAAAGTGGTGGTGCCATTGAAATGGGTAAAGTTTGGATTGATATTTAATGGTGGAAGAACTACAACATGGAAAACAAATGGCATATCAATCATTCCAACAACCACAACACCATACAAAAACACAATCGTGATCACAATCGCAACACCATACAAACCAAACAATCACAATTTTAGATTTTAAAAAGCATCCCTTATTGAATTTTTTTTTGTTAATTCAGGGGTTATCACAGAAGTTTTATCATCCTGGGGTGTTCATTAATAAGTCAAGTATACATAAATTACCACTTTTTATATTCCAATGTTCAATAAGAACCAACCAACATTCAATTCATTTAGTGCGCAAATAAGGACCACCAATGACCACGATTTTCAGCTGAGCATTTATCCCATACATTTCACACTATAACCATCAATATAAAATAGTAATAACATGAGAACAAGAGGAAACCAATGAGTAACATGAGAAAACTCACCGTGAATGTGTCGTTAAGAACACAGAAGAGGTGCATTCATGGCATAGGAGAGGCACACAACAAAGGATATTTACAACTGAACAGAAAACATAAAATAGGGGAAACCCATGAGATTAAAATAATCTAAAACCAAGTACACCATTTACCACATCCCACAAACCCCAAGAACCCACTAAAACCGAAATCAACCCACACCATGGTTAAACACACCTTAAGATAACAAGAAATTATAGAACCCACCTTCGATAGAACGAGTTCAATAGACTTTTAAAATATAAAAGATGAACATACAATGGGTAAGCCTTGACCAATAGGTCCTCCTTACTAGGTATAATCCCCAAGTTTATTCTAGATAGTATATACCAAATGAGTAAGCCCTGATCAATCCTCTGTTATCACACCTTTCACGACATGCCCTACCCTAATGATGGTCATTATTAAGAACACCACAATCCCACCCTGATGGTGGTTGTTATCCTTAGATGATGGAATGTTCCAACCAAATTGTTTGACATAATTAGATAACACATCACCCTTGAATGAAATTATCCCACCTCATACTATATCTGATGGATTCTTGACCCATTCATGTTCTACAGGTAATTCAATAGCATAAAAAATATACACTATATAAAGTAATAATATGGAATATCAAGAATAGTTCACAAGGGGATATAAACTAACCATTAGATCATATATAAAGAACGAGTTTCAAGGTCTACTCACACTCTTGCAAGCAATAACATCATGAAAGGGAATCAAGTGTAAACCATTACATTAACATTAAAGGAACTCACAAAACAACCAATGGGATAAAAATAAACTCCCATCAACCCTGACATACTAGTCCGGTCAAGCTTAACCATCAACATCCTATTCATCACATCATCATAATAAGATAGATTCACTAATAAAACCTAAGAAAAAAATCATATCGAATACACATATTAAACCATCAAATATTCATCTTCTCATTGGAACCAATCATAGGTGAAAACTACAAAAGCTTTAGAAAAATTGTTGACATACATCATAATGGTCCAATTTGCTTATTCGACTTTCCAAATATCCATAGCCTTTTCCATCACTAAAAATTGTTGAAGGGTTTTTTTCTTTTGAAAATAAATATATGATCCTGCCACTGAAATCCCGCATGATACTTTTTCATAACAACCGAATCCCACCATCTACGGTTAGGGCCTTCTAACATGAAGGGGGAAAATTTCACCTTAATAAAATCTTGAATGTACAAGTACTCATACAAAATCTTTAACATTATACAAAAATACACATTAATTTGAGGATCATTATAATCGTGTAAATAGTGTCTTCTGGAAGAGTAACTCATAGTAAATATTCCAAGATTCATCCCTTCAATGTTCCAAAATTGGTGACTCATTATGAAGGCGTGAAGTTGCTTATACCTATGTTTAGACAACACAGACAATAATATCAATAAGATGATGGTCCATATGATTATTATCCCATTGTGTGACATCAAACTATTATTCACAGATCATATTCACAGGTCTTCTTAGAGTAATGATGCAAAAAAACATTGGAAAAATCATTGGTCACATCAAAATATTACTCAGATTAACAACTCAGACTAGAGAAATGGTAAAATAAATCACATTACATAACAAAAAAATATTTGGATTATTAATCTATCAAAGTAAAAAATAATGTAAATTTATAAAATTATATCATATTATTTCTACAGTTTCCTTTCCCAAACCACCCCAGTCAATTAAGGATCATTATGATGAAACCTGGATAAATAGTTGCTAAAATTACCTCATATGCCCCCACAAGATATCCAAAATTTTGTACTGACTTTAATTTAAGATGCCGAACCTACACCTCTATTACAAATTCGCCACAAAAGAGCTATGATACCCTAGTTCCTATATATCTGAGTTGGAACTAACAAATCCTTGTGGGTTTCACCAAGTGTTTCATAACCGATTACATAATAAAAAACCAAATCACATGTTAAATTAAAGTGGTAGAAAAAAAATTTACCTGAAAATGAATATCAATAATGGTAGTGGTGGCAGAAAAGGCAGCGCCGGAGGCGGAGGCAACGGCAGCGGCAGAGGCAGCGACGGTCGCGACAGTGGGGGCGGAGGCGGCGGCGGCGGCGGTAGAGGCAGCGGCGGTCACGATAGCAGGGGCGAAGGCAGCAGCAACGACGGAGGAGGATGAGGAGGAGGAGGAGGAGGACAAGGAGGAGGAGGACGAGGAGGAGGAGGACAAGGTCGCAGAGGACGAGGGGACTTGTTCAGCTTCCGCAAAAGCTTGATCGTGTGCGAGTGAGGATGGCCTGTTAGGGTTATTAAATAAAAACCGATGGAACCTTTATCAGTGCTCGTTAAAAGCACTGGTAAATGTCTGTTTTATCAGTGCTAAAATAAAATCATTGATAAAACACTCATTTATCAGCACTTCTTTAGCGCTGATAAAGAGACGCCTTTATCAGTGCTAAAAAAAAGCACTGATAAATGTTACCTTTTATCAGCGCTAAAAAAATGATGATAAAGGGTACACCTTTATCAGTTCTTATTTTAGTGCTGATAAATGTAACATTTATTAGTGCTTTTAGCTAGCACTTATAAAGGCATACCCCTTTATCAGCACTTTCTATTGAGTGCTGATAAAGGGCAACGCTTCCCTTGCCCTGTTTTGTGGTAGTGAAATATTATCGTATGTAATATTTTAATCAATAACTGGTAATTATCCATGAGAGATAAAATATTATCGCATGTAATATTTTAATCAATAATTTGTAATTATCCATGAGAGAGAAAATGTAGTCACATGTAATATTTTATTTCCTTGAGAAATAAAATAGAGGGATATAATTATCAAATGAGGTTTATAATTATTCTTATGGATATTTATTGCGATTTCATGCGTTAACATAAAATGATAATCCATATATTATCCAAAAGAGAGAAAATGTAATCACATGTAATATTTTACTTCCTGAAATAAAATAGATGTTTTGGTTCTAGGAACCCTTGAAGAGCGTCGAGCATTGGTGTGTCGACTAAAAATGTCATGAGGAGGTGTATTGAACCACACAGGGTTGATTATCGTTGTTGCTAACATCAGTGACCTTGAGGTAGGTGGTTCCATTCTGATTAGCCAAATTTATTATCCTTGTATTGTTTGATTTATTTCAATTGTCGATTTAAATTCAACTGATCAAATATTATTTCAATTAAATTGATAAAAACTCGATTCCAGTGAACTGAGACATTTGAAATGGTTTTGGCATGGAAATTTGGAAAACCCCAATTCCATTGAATTGGGCGTGTTTATGGAAATTGGATGATTTAAATTGTTTCATTTAAATTGTGGATTTGATGGAAATCATTTCAATTAAATTGTTAAATTTAATTGTGGGAATAAATTGTGTAATTATAGAATTGGTTTTGAATGGATTTCAAACTGGTTAAAATGGCTTAAAATTATTTGATAGAAACCTAGTGGTTTATCTTGTAAAAAATGCATGTTTTTGAATAAAACCTGTTTGGTTTTAAATGG